>CM018694.1:11797331-11959857 GCA_009363875.1 Mikania micrantha | reverse complement strand
AATGACAGGAACTATAAACAGAACGTACATGGGATTGTGTTATGGGTAAAAAATGCTTAATTATCATTAACAACAGTGTCATATGTGAATAGTATGTGGTGGGATGTGGCTGGGCGGGCGGTAAGCTCGACCCTACATATGCCCTATATATAAGCATACCGATTTGGATATTACATGTGAAGTTAATGAGGTTAGGGTCTTTACCAAAGGAGGTTTTCAAATCATTTTCAAATCATTTTCAAATCATTTTCAAATACTAAACTATATGAACTCACAACCATGTTGTTGACCTTTATTTTTGCATGACTTCTCAGGTGACGAACAGGTCAATTAGGAAGTCATTCTTTTGGACTAGGACTTCAGATAGAAGACTAGTATTTTGGACCTGCATACTTTTGAAGACATCATGATATAAATTATTTTGTATATCTTGTGTAAATACAAGATAGTCATATATTGATGTTTTACAATAGATTTACATTGTAAATTATAAACGTTACTGCTGTAGTAATTTAACTTTGTAATTCTATTATATTTAGCATTTCTCATTGACATCATGTGCAATGTAGACAATCTGATCACTTCGATATCACTCACGATATCGCGCCCGGGAACCTTCCGCCCGTCGGGGAAACTCGATCCTACCCCGCCGGCTCGGGGTGTGACACGATGGAACAATATCGATACATGCTAAGCACACTAGAAAACCTGCTATCGATATTATCATTATCGGCGGTTTAAGGTCGGTGGAACTTATGTTCGACCATGGCTAAATTCGAAGATCCCATCCCATCGACACTATCAATGTCAATTGGGACCTTCTGGCCGATCTGCCATGGCCATTCGAGTCTGATTACAGGTCTCCAGCATGGCTCCAAATCACGTAGGTAAGCTTGATTAAGGGTTCAAAGATGTTAAAAATCGATTTGCAAACAAGGGTGGCGACCGGTTGTTCTTATGTGGAAACCAAAAAACTAATTCAACGATCTACCTTCAAAAACTCGGCCAAACTCGAAATCTTCGTGGCTTCTTGTTCTCCTCGAGTATACGAATGTTTTGAGACAAGAATCACTCGAAATGGTTAAGATTTGAGTGAGAAAAGTTAGAGAGAGAAAGTATGGCCGGATTTGGAGTTCTAGAGAGAGAAATGCAAGTTGGAAATGAAGGAGATGCAAGTGTCTATCGCTTTTATACCCTAGATCAATCCCGTGTGCTCGGTTTCGTTTATTTCGCGTTAACATTTTAATTTGTTCGGTTTTCACATGAAATATATTTTAAGATACGAAACATTTATAAAAATAATTTCGTTAATAATTGTTTAAATAAAACGATTTTATTTAAATTCAATTTAGGTCCAAATTCCTAATAAACGTTTTTAAATTCTTTTTCTTAATTTAATATCGTAAAATATTATTTCGGTTATCTCATCGAAACGCCTTACTCACATACGAATTCGTAAAGATCGTCACCTTTTCGAATCCAATATTCGTATCATATTTCAATTCGATTTACCATTTACGGAATATCGTTTCAGTATATTATTCCTAATAATTGTATTCGTGTGAATTGTTACCCACGTGAACACACTATTAGGTTAATATTTCTGAAATAATATTCATGTATAAATTAAATTCGTGACCTCACCATCGTGTAGTTATTTTCAATATCGCTTATGTTCTTCCAGTTATTATATTGATCATTTATCAGTTTCTCAAGCCTTAACCCTACTAAATCATATCACCGACATATCCATGATAGACCGAAATAAGTTTATGTATAGGGCATACGTAGGAGTCGGTCGCCACCTATCCAGCCACTATCCGACCACCATTTCGATAAACCATGACCATGTCTCTTTGATTATATTTTAGTGACTAGACCAATAACCTTTACCCATTCCAACTAAAACCAGATCATCTCATAAATAAATCAACTTCAATAAACACTGTGGTTCAATCTAGTTATATTTCAAACTAACTTCCCCATGGTTTATGCGTAATAATCTTATGTTCCCATCAATGTATACCAGTGATAATATCATCAAACCAGTCAAAAATTATCAAATTATCATATCAGGTTCTATCAATACACATATTTATGTAATGAAAGTACCTGAAATACAGTGATGTTACAGTTTCCCCTATTTGACGGAATTTCGTCCCGAAATTCAACTTGGAGCGACCGCCGTGAATAAATGTGGGTACTTAAGCTATATCTGATCTTCTCTTTCCCAGGTGAACTCTGGAACACGCTTCGACTCCCCATCGTACTTTGACAATTGGAATTCTACGCACTTAAGTTTCTTAACATCACGCTCCATTGTCTCGACTAGTTTTGTAGAGCCCGCCAAACGATGAAGACTGACAAAGTCAATCCGGAAGAGTCAAAGTTTTTGGGATAATTTCGTGTACAGCTTTTCGAGTACACGAAGTTATCGTGTACTCGAACCTTTGTATCTAGATTTCGTGTACACCTAGGCCTAGTATAAATAGACGTATTTTGTACAGGTTTAGGTTGGAATCCCGAGGCATACGCTCTCTAGACGTATTGAGGCGCTTGTACTCGAAGTTTTGCAATATTTATAAAGTTTGCATTTTTCTACTTGCTTTCGGGTTTCTAACTTGGATTCCGCACTTGTTAGAGATCATTGATGATGTTTACAAGAGATAAAGTTTGGATCTTGATCAGTTTGAGGACCTACAAGTGGTATCAGAGCTTGAGTGCTCTTTTCATCATCAAGGTAACAACTTTCTGAAGCAAGTTTTATACTTTATCATTCTTCTCTACTTCATCTAGCTACTGTGTAAATTTGGGACTCCAAATCTTAAGAAATATTTTTATAAAATTTTTCTTAAGTATTTTCGAGTTCAGAATTTTCGAGTTCAGCTATTTCGAGTACAGCTAGAGTGTTCGAAGTATAAATACTTTTCGAGTACAAGAGGAGTTCGTGTACATACTTTTCGAGTACAGATTCGAATACAGTGTCAGATTCGAATACACACAGGATTTCGAGTACAAGAATATTTTCGAGTACAGGGATATTTTCGATTACAAGGATTTCGAGTACAGATTTGTCTGTTTAACTTTGAGCAGTATCTACAGGGAGCTACAGGGAATTCGTGTACTGGACTTAGAAAATTTTCTGATTCATCATGACTTCAAAGAATCTGACAAATTTGTCCAACTTACTCAATCTGGACAATGAGATCGGCACCGGAACAAAGCCACCAAGGCTCGTGTCAGGAGATAACTTCCAAGATTGGAAGTTCAGATTTCAGTCATTCATCAAGTATACCGATCCAAAGCTTTGGAGATCGATTGAGGAGGGTCCCTATGTACCCTCATACCAGAGTGAGATCAATGGTCCTCTTGTTCCCAAGGATCCGGAATTGTACACCGACAATGACATACTCATGATGGAAAAGGATGAAAAGGCATATGCTTCGATTACAATGGCCTTATCGACTGATGTTGCTCATGGATTTAAGGAGCACAAGACTGCTAAGGAACTCTGGAATGCCTTGGTTGAAAGATTTGAAGGAAATGAGGACATGCGAGAAAGTCGGAAGGATATGCTCAGGCAGAGATTTAACATGTTTAATCACATCAAGGGAGAGTCTCTTGAAGCACAACTTAACAGATTTACACATCTGATGACTGAGATGACTAGTTCTGGAATTGAGATGACAAAGGGAGAAGTAAACAAGAAGCTGCTAAACTCATTACCTTATACTTGGAATTCAAATTGTACAACAATCAAAAGGACCAAAGATATGTACAAGACTTCTTGAGTGAGCTGATCTCAATCATCAACTCCTATGATATGGATGATAAGCAGAGAGCACTGAATCATGCCAGCTCAATGGGCATTGCTCCTGTCTCTGAAAACTCTGCCCTTCTGTCAGCAATCAATCATCAATCATCAGGAATGCAGCACTATCAGCCCTCTTCATCTCATGTAATTCCTTTTGAGACAGCATTCTTATCATCTGGACAAACCGGATCAGTACCTAAAGTCAATCTAGAAAGTGAAGAGAATCTGCTGTTGTTTAAAGGATTCATGAACAGCTACAATGCTTTCATAGCAGGAGAATTGGCACCATCCAATCTCACTCAAGACAACCTAGAGCAAATCAATCCAGCCGATGTTGAAGAAATGGATATCTCGTGGCAGATGGCAATGGCAGTTTTCAGAGCTAAGAAGTTCATCAAGCGTTATGGAAGAAACAGCTTTGGAAACAATCCAGGAAAGAAGCTCGGTTTTGATAAGTCAAAGCTGCGATGTTACAATTGTGACCAACCGGGTCACTTTGCCAGAGAATGTAAGCAGCCAAAGGTGGATAAAGAAGGAGAGAAGAAACCTGAAGAGAAATCCGGGACGGCAGCTGCAGGAGGAAGCTCTAGCACATCTAAAGCGTTGGTGACTCAGGAGACTGACTCCTATGACTGGAGTGATCAGGTGCAGGAATTAGAGCTGACTTTAAGTCATGCATTCATGGCCGAGGTGGACGACAAACAAAAGGAGGTAACTGAAAATCTTTGCTCTACCTCATGCATTGATAAAGTATTTAAATACAGATCACATAATGAATCATTAATCAAAGAAGTAACTAAACTTAAATACTTTAACTCAGAATTTCTTAAAAATGAGGGTATTTTCAAAAGAAAACTTGAGGCCGAGGGTCGGGATGTGGCAAGGCTAAAGGAACTTTTAAGTGACAAAGAGTCCAACTATCGAGATGCTCGACGCAAAATCGATGAACTCACTTTAGAGTTGGACCAAGTTAAAACTCAGCTTTCTAAAACTTCAGTAAAATGCGAAAAGTTTGATTACTCAAGCAAAGTTTTAGAAAACATGGTAAACATACAATACCGGGTAAAGAAGGGTAAGGGTGTTGGTTATACTGAGTGTGAACCACCTTTTAATCATAACTACTCAAGCATGCCAAGGATCAACACATCTGTTGATGACTTGCAATCAGACTCTGATTGTACTTATGATTTTCCCACAAATCCTGTTGTTCTTGCAGTTGACCCTATTATGACTAATGATTCTGAGGTTTGTGCAGAAAAACTAAGTGTTTCAGGTTCAGAGGAGAAGGAGGTAGAAAGAAGTGCTAGGAGGAGCACAGATTGTTCAACATCTACAAGACAATCATCTTTTGTTCCAAAAACTGATTTTGTTGGAAAATTTGATGAAATTAATATTAAGCCTAATGATATGTTAAAAAGTTTTCAGAAAACATTTGCTATAAATCTTGTCTCACAATCAACTTCCTCTCCTTTGACCAAGCAGGCAGTCAAGGCTCATTCCACAGTTACTAAAGAGAGGGTTCCACAGTTGAATCCCAACTGTGAACCTTATGTTCCAACTGGGTCCTTGGAACAAATTTCTCAAACTTATCCTCTGGTCAGAGTAAATGTGATGTTAAGCCCTTTGATCCAATTGAATTTCACCAAAAGGTCTGCTGCTATGCATGTGGGAAACCAGGCCACATTGCTAGACACTGTCTGCACCGACCTACTGAATTCTTCTATGGGAAGAATCAGAAGGTCATACCTAAGGCTAAACTAGTTAACAAACATGTGAGGACTGTACCATCCTCCAAGCCTAAGGCAACCTCTCAAAAGGGGACTCAGACTCAGACTCCTTCCACTGCAAAAAGACATAAGAAATCAAACAAAACACAATATGGTTTTCGTAAGCAAAATCAAAGAATTTTCAAAACTAAGACAAAACCAGTTGACCAGGGCAGTGGAAGCATGACAAAACATATTAAGCTCAATTCAGAAAGACCCAAACCCAAACCCAAGGATAGAGTTTCTTCTATTACCAAAACACCTAAATCTGTTATGATTTGGGTACCTGTTTCTCATTAATTGAATGTATACTATGCAGGGAAAGCCAAGCAAGCTTAAACATGTTTGGTATGTAGATAGTGGCTGTTCCCGGCATATGACTGGGGATTTCTCTCAGTTGCATGAAGTTACACCATTCAATGGAGGTTATGTATCATTTGCTGGAGACAAGGGAGGAAGGATAAGCATGAAGGGCACGGTCACTAATGGAACTCTTAGTTTTGAAGATGTGTACTATGTTGAAGAGCTCAATCACAGTCTTCTGAGTGTTTCTCAAATCTGTGATAAGAGTTTTTCCACACACTTCACAAACAAAGAATGTCTTATTCTGAAGCCTGGCTTTGTAGTGCCTGAGAAGTGGATTCTGATGAGAACTCCAAGGATAAACAATGCATATATTATTAATATGAACTCAGATTCATTTACAGAGAACACGTGTTTGTTCTCAAAGGCATCAGAGCATGATTGTCTGTTATGGCATCGGCGACTGGGTCATGTAAACCTAAAGAATCTGAACAGACTCGCCAAGGGAGATCACGTCATTGGTCTACCTTCTAAAGATTTCTCCACTATTGAGAAATGTATCGCTTGTGCTAAAGGGAAACAACACAAGAGACCTCACAAGCCAAAATTGTTCAATTCCATCTCTTCAGTTCTTCAACTTCTTCATATGGATCTTTTCGGACCGATTAACGTAATGAGTATCGGGAAAAAGTCATA
The DNA here is from genome assembly GCA_009363875.1 of Mikania micrantha. Taxonomy (NCBI): domain Eukaryota; kingdom Viridiplantae; phylum Streptophyta; class Magnoliopsida; order Asterales; family Asteraceae; genus Mikania; species Mikania micrantha. The sequence continues at coordinate 11,953,278 of CM018694.1, read as the reverse complement.
TTGTCTCGTTGTGACAGATGATTATTCTAGATTCACTTGGGTGTTCTTTCTAGCCAAGAAAGATGAAGCTCCAGAGATTTTGAAGAAGTTCATTACCTTGATTGAAAATCAGAAGAATCTAAAGGTCAAGGTGATTAGAACTGATAATGGAACTGAATTTAGAAATCAGACTCTTATAGATTTCTGTGATGAAAAAGGGATAGCTAGGCAATACAGTGCAGCTAGAACGCCTCAGCAAAATGGAGTTGCTGAAAGGAGAAACAGAACGCTTATAGAAGCTGCACGAACGATGTTGTCAGAATCAAAGCTACCAATCTTTTTCTGGGCTGAAGCAGTTAACACTGCGTGCTATGTTCAAAATAGAGCACTTCTGAACAAGCGTCATCAAAAGACTCCCTACGAGATTCTATTCAATCAGAAGCCCAAAGTTGGACACTTCAAGTCATTCGGATGTCCTTGCACTCTTCTTCATACAGAGCCTAATCATAAGTTTGATGATAAGGCAGATGAGTGTTACTTCGTGGGTTACTCGTCTGAAAGGGCAGCATACAGAGTTTATAACAAGAAAACTCGGATGATTGTGGAATCATACTACATAGATTGGCAAGAAATGAACTCTACTGATGCTGGTTCTGGTCCAAACTGGCTGTTTGAGTATGACTCCACTTTTAAGCCCTTCAGCACTCCATCTGAGAATGCAGGAGCATCTGAGCAAGCGGATGATTTCTACAAAGGTGATGATGTGGACTATAGAGTTGACTATGTTCCATATGATCCTAATCATTTGACAGTTGATCCTCCTGGCATGTACAATCGTGACCCTCCAGCTCAGCCGACCCCTGTACAAGAAGTTCTCCCATCAGAACCTAACACTTCTCAATCTGTTCAACCACTTCCAGAAGCGGATCAAGTCTCATCTTCCTCTCACCAGACCTTTGATAATCCATTGTTCTCAGATAACATTCCTGAGGAACATTGTGTGGATCAAGTAACTGCGTCAAGTGAAAATGCTCATACCGACAACATTTCTTCCTCAAATATAGATCAAGTGAATAATCTCAGCAACTTGCTAGACAATCTAGCTGTGGAAGAAGTGCCAACACTCAGTATAAACAAGAATCATCCAGTTGAAAATATTATTGGACCTCTCTCGGAAGGTGTTCTCACTCGAAGCAGAACCCTTACAGCTCAGAACCTCTTGCCTGAAGAGACGACTACCAGAAGTCAATCAGGTCCAATTAATTCATGTTTATACTCTTGTTTTATCTCGCAGGTTGAGCCCAAGAATGTTAAAATGGCTCTCAAAGAGTCCAGCTGGGTTGAAGCAATGCAGGAAGAACTGATGCAGTTTCAGAAACTTAAAGTATGGAATCTGGTTCCTCTGCCCAAAGGAAAACTGCCTATAGGAACCAGATGGGTTTTCAGAAACAAAAGAGATGACTCTGGAGTCATTATCCGAAACAAAGCAAGGTTGGTGGTTCAAGGCTTTTATCAACAAGAAGGGATAGATTATGAGGAAGTCTTTGCGCCAGTAGCACGACTTGAAGCTATTCGAATCTTCTTGGCTTACGCCTCCTATATGAACTTTACGGTATATCAGATGGATGTGAAAACAGCTTTCTTATACGGAAAGGTAAAGGAGGAAATATATGTGTGCCAACCCCCTGGTTTTGAAGATTCTCAGTATCCAGAGCATGTCTACAAGTTAGACAAAGCTCTTTACGGCCTTCATCAAGCACCGCGAGCATGGTATGCTACGCTTACTGATCACCTACTCGCAAATGGATATACTCGTGGAGCTATTGATCAGACCTTGTTCGTCCGCAAAGATAAGAATGATTTAATTCTCGTTCAAATCTATGTGGATGACATCATATTTGGCTCCACCAGCTCAGCGTTGTGCAAGGAATTTGAAGGGATAATGAAGAAGAAATTTGAGATGAGCGCGATGGGAGAAATGACCTTCTTTCTGGGTCTGCAGGTAAAGCAAGATTGTAAGGGTGTGCTGATTCACCAAGGAAAATACGTCACAGACATTTTGAACAAGTTCAAAATGATGGAGTCAAAGCCGGCAACCACTCCCATGGCTGCACGTCCTATCCTGACTTCGGATTTGGAAGGTGAAGATGTTGATCAGCATCTCTATCGCTCGATGATTGGTTCTCTGATGTATCTGACTGCTAGTCGTCCAGACATTATGTTTTCAGTATGTCAGTGTGCCAGATATCAGGCAAATCCAAAGGCATCTCACCTCATAGCTGTCAAGAGAATCTTTCGGTACCTAGTCGGGAAACCTAAGCTCGGACTTTGGTATCCAAAGAACTCTGAGTTTCAATTATTTGCATACTCAGACAGTGACTTTGGTGGATGTAACCTGGATAGGAAGTCAACCACGGGTGGGTGTCAGTACCTGGGAGATCGTCTTGTTTCATGGCAATGCAAGAAGCAGAACACCGTATCCACATCCACCGCAGAAGCTGAATATGTTGCTGCTTCCAGTTGCTGCTCTCAGGTTATCTGGATGCAACAACAACTCCTCTATTACGGTTTGAACTTTCTTGACTCTCCTATTTATTGTGACAATGAAGCAGCCCTACAGATCGTCAAGAATCCGGTACAACATTCCAAAACTAAACATATTGACATCCGGATTCACTTCATCCGTGACTGTTTCGAACGAAAGCTGATTCATCTTGAAAAGGTCCCCACTGATGACAATCTAGCGGACCTTTTCACAAAACCGTTCGATACAGCACGATTCCATCACCTGCTTGCCTCTCTCAAATTAATAAGCTTTAATTAAAAGCATTTTTGTAAATACATTAAAATTTGTGTCCTCCCATAGTCACAAATTTAAGGGGAGAAAATTTACAAAAAACAACAAAAATATTTTTCATTCTTTAAGTCAGAAAATTTACAAAAACAACAAAAAGATTTTCGGTCTTTGAGTCAGTCTAAGATAATCTATAAGTTTAGGGGGAGTTAAGTTTTGAAATCTTAAGAAAAGGAGATGTTGTCTCTAACTATTCATAGAAAATTACAAAAACATTTTTTTTTAAATTTTTTTTTTAATTTTAACTTTACAAAAACTTAAGAAAATACAAAAAGATTTTATTTGGACAAGCAAAGTGAATCGATCAATTTGGGAAGTGAAATAATCTCTAAGGATCAGAATTTCACTATCTTATTATGATCTCAAAAGAAATCACAACCTTGAATATCTATTCTATGCTAAGAAGTTGAAATGAGTTTTTCAAAACTTAAATAATCAGACTTGATCAAACTTAAAATACATATAAATAGATAAATAAGTGTGAAATTGTGATCATTAGATAACTAGAAACGTGTGACAACTATTTGACTTCTTGTTTAAATCCTTGAATCAAAACAAGATTGTGTTTCCATAAACTTGAAATTGTGTTTGAAAAACTCGGGTATTTTCCATGTTTTGTGCAAACAAAGAGCGGGAAATACCTACTGAAGCATTCTATGTTTTGCGTAAGCAAAGAACTGGATGTGTGACGTTAAGGCCAATGTGTCTGCAGATCAGAAAATAAAAGATGCCAATGAGCACAAGATGATAGAACCCCTTCTTGTTCTTGATTCTAAACCTACTAGATCTGTTCTTTTCTTTTCTCATCTTAAAACTCTGTCAAAATAATTTGAAGTTCGTTGAAACACAATCAAAGTTTGAAACAAAGGATTTAACAAGACTGATAGGTTGCATATTAATCTAGTCTTACAATCTAATTGATCACAAAATTCCCAAAAAGATATTTTCAGAAAAACTTGATCATATAACTGACCTTTAAGAGATGGAATAACGAGTGGAAATAATTGGTAGGGAATAGCTATTTAAAGGTTGTGCTTCTTTAAGAAATTATCTAATATAGTTAAAATTTTGATAACAGATTTGATCCCACAAATTTGAACCGATTAAACTTTAAAACTTGTTCAAAGTTTATTTTATTTTATTTTATTTTATTTTATTTTATTTATTTTATTTTATTTTATTTTATTTTATTTTATTTATTATTTTTTTATTTTATTTTATTTTACTTTATTTTATAAAAGTTAGAATTTTAAAATCGAAATAAAATAAAATAAGTGTGTACTCGAAAATTATGTACACGAAATCGCGTATTCGAAATGACCCTATAAATAGTCCAACCATATTAAATTTCGAGTACCATATTTTCGTGTACACATTTTCTTCATTTCGAGTACAGACTTGGTGCTCTGAGGCGATCTCGATTTCTAGACCCGATCTCAAAATTCTACTCCGGCTATCCTATAAACCATCATTAGGCGACCTTAGGTATAGAGTTTTATCAAATTTTGACCGTGGATTCGAAAGTTATGGTCAAAAATGATTTTCGAATACGCAAATTTCGTGTACAGGAGGTTTTTGGTCAAATTGACCAAGAAATACTTAAAATTGAAAGGCAATTTGTAAATATGTTGGTCGCCTTTCAATTCCGAGTATATTGAATCGGTTTAGAAGTTCTAAGGAGCCAAAATGATAAACTTCTCTAAGGATTTTTGAGTACATGAAATTTCTCAACTTCGTGTACACGAATATTTCGTGTACAACAAATATTTCGTGTACAGATCACATTTCGTGTACAAGTTCCATTTCGTGTACATAATGAACTTCGTGTACAGAATGAACTTCGTGTACTCAACTCAGTTCGTGTACACAACTTACTTCGTGTACTAGATCTGTTTCGTGTACACCTGTTGTTCCGAGGAGAAGTGATCAACACTTAGAAAATTTTTTCAATTTTTCGTGTATGGCTTCTATTTCGTATACTTGACTTGTTGAACTAACTTGATCATTTTCTATTTCAGATGGCTGACTTAAGGTTTGTGCATGATCACAACATGACAGCATTTCTTGGGGAACCTCCAGCCAAACACTCAGAGTTCAAGAGCATGATTGAAGGCCTGATACTGTCTCCCGTTAACTACGCTATCATGGAGTACCCTCAAATCGTTACCTCATTTATTCGAGACTTCTGGAGCTCAGTAGAGGAGAGTATTGATGCGGATGGAAACATCAGTATAGTCGGAAAGATCCAGGGTCACCCCATCACTATTTCAGAGCAAATTATTAGAGATTGCCTGCAGTTCGGAGACAAAGAATCTGATCCTGTTGAGCTAGATCAAGAGCTGGTAAACAAAACTGTTTATCAGATGGGACATGAAGGCGCTTACCCACCCACCGAGAAGAAACTAATGCATCCGTATTGGAGATATCTAGCACACGTGGTGACACAGTGTCTTTCTGGACGAAAAGGGGGATATGATGTACTCAACCAGACACTTAGCTCTTGTATGGTGGCCCTAGCACTTGGAGAAGATTTCAACTTCTCAAGGATGCTTTTTCAGGATATGCACGCGAACATCAAAGGCAAGAGGAAAGAGAGATTCCTGGCCTTTCCAAGATTCATTCAGATTATTCTGGATAAAAGATATCCGAACCTGCAACGCACATTTGGTTCACTGGAAGTTAAGAGGATGCGAGACGATATCTTCGGCTACATGAAGATGAACAAACGCGGAAAGAAACAGTACATTGGTCAAAGGCCCCTAATCAAGTTTGGAAGATTCGTGGGAGAAGGCGTAGATGAAGACATGCCTGGAACCCCAGTGGCAATAGTTGCCAAGGAGCATGATACTCATGCTACATGCTCAAGTGTTAAAGCTAGTAAAGCTGCTGCTGCTAATGATTCTTCATCTTCTTCAAGCGAAGATTTTGTTCCTGAAAAGCCACCAACCAGACAGGAACGAGAAGAAGCTCAAGATACGGATTACACTCCAACTCCTGAGTCTTCGCCAAAGAAGAAGAGGCAAAAGACAATGGCTAAGAGAACCAGAGATCCTCGACTTCAAAAGATGTTCTCAAGTTTATCTTTCTCTTCTGCTGCTGCTGTCATGACACAGGCACCCGTTAAACCCACTCCCGTCACCAAACCACCATCACCACCTCATGTCACATTACCACCATCACCACCTCACGTCACTAAACCACCATCACCACCTCATGTCACATTACCACCATCACCACCTCACGTCACTAAACCACCATCACCACCTCATGTCACATTACCACCATCACCACCTCATGTCACAAAACCACCTTCACCACCGCTTGTCACTCAACCACCTCCACCGCCTAAACCTTCTCAACAACCTAAACCTGCATCCAAACCTTCGAAAACCAAACTCATCATCCGAGTTCCCTCCACACGTCCATCAGTCACCATTCCGCCTAAAGCCAAAACCAATACCAAATCACCTTCACCCCATTCCGGAAGCAGCAAAGGAAAATCTCCTTTGCGTTCCGATTCACCCTACGAGCCTGTGCAGGTGCCTGTGGATCTCATTAGACTTCAGGAGCGAGTCTATCAGTTAGAGAAAGATGCGGAGATAAAAGACAAAATGATCATGAACCTGCGTGAAGGGAAGATCAAAATATGTTCTCATCTGAACAAGTGCAGAGGAAAGATCAAGGCGCATGAAAAATTCATCAGAATTCTTTTATTAGACAACCACAAGATGCAGAGGGATATCAAACGACTCAAAGGAGAAGAAGTCTCCGAGTCTGAAGATGAAGTCATGGATGTCAGTGATGACAGTGGCGACAGTGATGATGATGATAATGATGGAAATGATGAACAAGATCAAAAGAAAGATAAAGATGAAAAGAAGGACAAGGATGATAAAGACGACCAAGGCGACAAAGATGATAAAGATGGAGATGACAAAGATAAAGACCAAGGTCCTTCTGATGACAAAGATCAAGGTGGAGACTCTGGGAATCCATCATCTTCCGAAAAGCCTTCTGGTCTGTATGATGATCTATTTGGAGACATTCCAGATGACATCCTTTTCGGTGATTGTGTACAGCCAGACGAGACTACTGGAGCCGGACTTGACAGTATATTTGATGATCTTCCGGATGATTTTGATTTTGGGTCACCAAGCCATCTGAAGAATGATCAAGCCAAGTCTTCTGCAGGGGCATCTGTAGAAGAAGAACCAGAAAATATAATTCTTGGCAATGTGTCATCAGATCCTTATATCGATTATCTGTATGCCCACAAATACATTGATGCATTGGGAAATGAGATCACTTCTCTGAATGAAGTGATAGATAGCTGGTTTGATCGAAAGAAGGACTGGACGCCTGCTCCTCCAGTAGATAAAGCAGCTTGGTTCAAAGAGATGGGCGACCAGCATCCAGAGCATACCTTCATTTCCGATGACAGAAACCTATTTGCAGTTTGCAATGATAGATCAAATGTATGCTGCTGGATGTACGACAAGCAAAGAGATATCTACTTGGTGAAACGGATGAGTGGAAAGGTCGAGTTCTACAAAAAGCCAAGAGATTTTTGTTCGTTGCCCAAAGTAGACATCAGAAGCATTGACAAGGCTATGTTCTTCAACCCGTCTAAGGACTCACAGGCTGATTTGTTCGCAAAGTTTATCAAAGATCAGTGTGAGAAGAATTTCCCTGTGATGCGCACAGCAAAGGGACGACGTTTTGTCTCTTCGTGCATCATAGATCCAAAGACAAAGAAGCCTTGGGTGTACTATAAGTACCCTCCTCCTCATGTAGAGCAAGCAGTCCCCGTCTCGCCAAGAGTTCCTGATAACTCTTTGGCTAAATTTCTATCTTGGTATTTTGATGATCTGAACCTTGCTGCAGTCATTCTTAGGAATATGGACGATATTGATGACATCGACATGATTCTTGACCCTATGGATCTTCTGAAGTATGGTAAGGATGACATGATGAAGCTGCACAACTCTCCTATACGAGTATATTCCGGAAATGATGAGCTGGCTAAGCCATTTACACGAGTTGTTGCTTATGCCATGAAGCTGAAGCTGTATGCTGGAGCAGGGCCACACAGTGTTACTCTTCCTATCGGATGACTTCGCCAGTCTAGGGGGAGTTTGTAGAGCCCGCCAAACGATGAAGACTGACAAAGTCAATCCGGAAGAGTCAAAGTTTTTTGGATAATTTCGTGCACAGCTTTTCGAGTACACGAAGTTATCGTGTACTCGAACCTTTGTATCTAGATTTCGTGTACACCTAGGCCTAGTATAAATAGACGTATTTTGTACAGGTTTAGGTTGGAATCCCGAGGCATACGCTCTCTAGACGTATTGAGGCGCTTGTACTCGAAGTTTTGCAATATTTATAAAGTTTGCATTTTTCTACTTGCTTTCGGGTTTCTAACTTGGATTCCGCACTTGTTAGAGATCATTGATGATGTTTACAGAGATAAAGTTTGGATCTTGATCAGTTTGAGGACCTACAAGTTTTTCTACGAAGTGTATGGAATCGTCGGTGAGAATATCATCGAGTGGTACCTGAAGATCCTGATCAGCTAAGCATTTCCTTAAATTGGACACGTGAAAGGTCGGGTGTACAATACTAAGTTCAGGAGGAAGTTCCAGCTTGTAGGCAACCTTCCCGATCCGTTCAAGAATCTTAAAAGGGCCAACATATCGTGGAGCAAGCTTACCCTTCTTCCTGAATCGTACAACTCCCTTCCAAGGTGATACCTTAAGTAATACCATATCATCAACCTGAAATTCTTAGGGCTTATGACGTTTATCCGCGTAACTTTTCTGTCGGCTTCAAGCAGCTCACAGATTGTTGTAAATCTGGTGAATCTTGTCAGTCGTCTCTTGAATAATCTTGGGACCAGTGATCTGCAATTCGCCGATCTCGGTTAAACAGATAGGTGACCGAAATTTTCTACCACAAATAGCTTCGAATGGCGCCATACCAATGCTCGCGTGATAACTGTTGTTATACGAGAACTCGACTAAGGGTAAATGGCTATCCCAGTTGCCATCAAAATCGATGACACAAGCTCTTAACATATCTTATAATGTCTGAGTCGTTCGCTCCGTCTGTCCACCCGTTTGAGGATGATAAGCGGTACTAAGATTCAATCGTGTTCCAAAAGCTTCAAGAAGTCATTCCCAAAATCGTTCCGTGAAACGAGCATCACGATTCGATATTATGCTTAAGGGAATTCCATGTCAGCTAACAATCTCATCTACATAAACACGAGCTAATTTCCGCACAGGGTACGTTTCGCGTATCAGTAGGAAATGAGCCGATTTCGTTAACATATCAATTATCACCCATATATTATCGTTACCACTACGGTTCGTGGGAGTTTGGTAATAAAATCCATGGATATGTTCTCCCACTTCCACATGGGTATTTCTGGTTATACTAACAATCTTGAAGGTCGCTGGTGTTCAGCCTTGACTTTTGCACAATTAAGGCATTTGGCTACATACCCATCTATATCCTTCTTCATTCCAGGCCACCAGTACAAGACTCTAAGGTCTTGGTACAGCTTATCAGCACCTGGATGGATTGAGTAACGAGACTTATGTGCTTCATTCATAATCATCATCCTAAGATCATCTCTGTTCGGTATCCACAACCGATTCAAATAATACATCAACCCATCATCCTTAGTTTCCAATTGCAATTCAGCCCCACAAGACATCTCATCATGTAGGCTACCTTGGGCCAATGAGGTTCGTTGGGCTACCAGAATATCATTACGGAGATTACTGTGCACTCGGACACTATGGATTTGAACATGACTCTTGCGACTAAGCGCATGTGCTACTACATTCGCTTTACCAGGATGGTAGCGAATTTCAGAGTCATAATCATTTAACAGTTCACCCCATCTCTGTTGTCTCATATTAAGTTCTTTCTGATTCAGAATATGCTGCAAACTCTTATGATATGTAGATACTACACACTTCATGCCATAAAGATAATGTCTCCATATCTTCAGAGCAAACACGACTGCACCAAGTTGTCGTGTGTAGTGTATTTCTTTTTGTGGATTTTCAAGTGTCTTGATGCATATGCCATAACCTTTCCCCGTTGCATGAGAACACAACCAAGACCTTGATTGGACGCATCACAGTAGACTACAAAATCATCATTTCCATCAGGTAGTGTCAAAACAGGAGCATCACAAAGTTTCTACTTCAATGTCTGAAACGCCTCTTCCTGCTTCGGTCCCCACTCATAAGGCCTATCCTTATGAGTCAAGGAAGTGAGAGGGACAACAATCCTGGAGAAGTTTGAAATAAACAGCTGATAGTAACCGACAAGTCCAAGAAATGAACGAATCTCCGTTGGTGGCTTTGGTGTATTCCAATTCTTCACAGCTTCGGTCTTTGTAGTATCCACGTGAACACCGTTTTCATTGACTATGTGTCCCAAGAATTGAACTTCCTTAAGCCAAAATTAACACTTGAAGAATTTGGCATGCAGTTGTTCTTTCCTTAAGATCTCCAAAATCAACTTAAGGTGTTGCTCGTGTTCTTCTTTGCTCTTGGTGTGTATCAATATATCATCAATAAACACAATTACAAACTTATCCAAGTAAGGCCTACAAACACGGTTCATGAGGTCCATGAAAACAACATGTGCATTGGTAAGGCCAAAGGGCATTACCAGAAACTCATAATGGCAATATCTTGTTCTAAAAGCCGTCTTGGAAATATCAGCTTCATTTACACGAAGCTGATGATACCCAGACCTAAGATCGATCTTCGAAAACCATGCCGAACCTTGCAATTAATCGAAAAGATCATCGATGCACTGCAACAGGTATCGATTTTTAATTGTGAGTTTGTTCAATTCGCGGTAGTCTATGCACATTCGGAATGACCCGTCCTTCTTTTTGACAAACAGAACCAGTGCTCCCCATGGTCAATGGCTCGGGCGAATGAATCCCTTCTCTGACAGTTCTTGAGTTGACTCGCCAATTCTTGTAACTCCGAAGGCGCAAGTTTATAAGGAGCTTTGGCGACTGAGTTTGCACCAGGTGCTAGGTCAATTCGAAATTCTACTTGACACTCTGGTGGAATCCCTGGCAAATCGTCTGGAAATACTTCAGTAAAATCTCTTATCATAGGAACATCTTCAATGTTCTTCCCTTTCTCCTTTTTCTCCACGACGTGTGCCAAAAACACTATGCATTTCTTCCTAGGGTACTTATGGGCTTTGGTACATGACATCAGCCTAAGATCTTTACTAGCAGTTTCCCCGAAAACTCTTAGAGTTTCACCCGAAGGTAAGGGAATACGAATGTATTTCTCATGACAAATAATTTCCGCTTTGCGAGCGGCTAACCAATCCATGCCTATAATAACATTAAAGCTACCAAGATGCATATGTATGAGATCAATTGAGAAAACATGATCATTTAAGTTCACAGTACACCCTATAATATTATTATCAATATCAATAGTATTTCCGTTAGCCACCTCTACATTAAACGGTTTTTCTAATTTAGTATGTGTTCTACCAAGCATACATTAAAAATCATATGAAAAAACTCCTATCAGCACCAGAATCAAATAAGATAGATGCATAAGAGTTATTAATCAAAAACGTATCATTGACGACATCCTGGTTGGCTTGAGCTACTAGAGCATTCAGTTGAAAAGCTCTGCCTCTTGTCATCCTTTGGTTATTCCCAGTCAATCTTGGGCACTAATTTCTGAAATCACTCACATCATCGCACTCATAACGGGCTTTTGCATGTGCATGTACATGGAGAATGGGAACAGCTTGAAGAGGTTGAGCATGTGGAGCAGGCAGTGCAAGCGGTGCATGTTGCATCCTTTGTGCTTGCGGTGCACTCCTACATACGTTGGCAAAATGCCCATACTTACCGCAGTTGTTGCAAACACGACATGGTAAGTTGGGTGCATGATGATATCAGCATACATTACATTGTGGAGTGACCCCAACTTAATTTATGGTGTTAGAGTTGCTTGATGATTGTTGAGTAGCCTTTGCAGCAGGAGTAGTAATAGCAAAACTTCGGGTCTTTCGCTTTCAACTGTTGCTGTTGGACAAGCTAGCTAGTTCAGTCTTGACTTCAATCAAAGTCTCCTTTGCAGCTGTCTTCGTTTCAGTTTTCTTTGTTCCCTTCCATGTGAGTGTACTAGCCTTCACATGGTTATCCGTCAGTGTAGCAGATAGGTGGATTGCAGCTTCTAGTTTGGTAGGATTGCTACCAAAGACAGTGTCTTGTATCTACATAGGTAGGCTGCCTATATATTTCTCTATTGCTCTCTCAAGTGGTTTCACCAGATGAGGTACTAAGGAACTCAGCTCGTGGAAGCGAGAATTATAGATTAAATTCTCACCGCTGTCTTGCTTGAGTTCCCAGAACTCAGCTTCGAGTTTCCTCATCTCACTGCGAGGACAGAACTCTGTGGTCATAAGAGTTTTGAATTCAATCCACGTAAGTGCTAGGGCTGCATCAACTCTCCTAGTTCGCTTTTCGCCATTCCACCAAGTTAGTGCTCTCTTTTGGAAAACATTGGTGGCATAGCGCACCATCAAGTTCTCAGGGAAGTCACTATTGATGAAGGTGTTCTCAATACTCTCAAGCCACTTCAACAGACCAGTGGCTCCCTCAGCACCCGTAAATTTTTTCGGGTTGCAGGAGTTAAAGTGTTTAAAAGTGCAAACAGGTGGGTTTGCACCACCCCTGTTTTGGTTGAGAGTTTGGTTGGATTGCTTCAGTTGAGTCATCAACCCAGAAATGAGATTTGCTGACTCTTGCATGCCGGTATTGGCATTGTTGTTGTTAGCATCTCCATTGTTAGGGTTTGTAGTATCTTCGTTGTGACGGTGCGGAGACATGTTTCTGAGGATGTTAGAAACATGTTACTACCGTTTACAACGTAAGTCATACAAACTATGGTCAAATGAGTTCATTTTAACAGTTAGGATTACATATATGGAACTATATTTTTCACCTATCTATTTGTAAACTCATAATAAGGAAGTAATTTCCTAATGTTATATTAAAGCATCCAAATTATTCTTATCTAATATCAACTAATTATTCCTAAGTTCAAACATTTTCTCACCCTACACTAACACTGACAACCTCCCAATGCAGTGCAACAAGTTTATATATAGGGCATACATAGATTTGACCGCAGTCGCATCATCCGCCGTCCCACCAGCGTTGCAATGCACCACGATTATGCCTTTGTTATATTTTTCTCAAATGTTCCACTTCACAGCCTTATCCTATGGGGGATAATTAGGAGTGAAGTATATTGAAGTACTCATGACATCTAGGTTTGCCTAATATCTAAGTTCACCTGACACTAGGTTCACCTACTTTCTAAGTTCATCTAATGTCTATGTTCACCTGACATTTAAACTCCCCTAATGTCTAAGCTTACTATATATTCACCTCATCATTCAGTGTTAACACCATCACTAAGTGTACGTATTATCACTAAGCGTTCATATTGTCACTAAGTGTTCATACCAGCTCTAAGTGTTCGTTCGTCACTAAGTGTTCATATCATCACTTAAGTGTTCATGTCGTCACTAAGTGTCCATATCATACACCAAGTCTATCCACTGAGTGTGTCCATAAATGAGTATTTCTATGTGTTTTCCAATGTGATCATCCAATTCAATTTCAACCAACATTCTTTCAACCAACAAATTTCCAACATTCCTAATAATATCCTAAATTCCTGACACTGACAGACCCCCAATATACTACAAATGGTATATGTATAGGGCATACGTAGGATTCGGTCGCAACCTATCCAGCCTCCATCCCACCACCTTTGTAGTATACTACGAGTGTATCCTTGTCTGGCGATCAAAGATCAACAAGCAATCCTAAACAAATATTTTCCTAAACAATTATTTTACCAAATGGGTATTTCCCTTATGTCACACCCCGGGCCGGCGGGAACGGATCGGGTTTTCCCGTCGGGCGGAAGGTTCCCGGGGCGCGATATCTTGAATGATAATCGAAGTGATCAGATGGTTTACATGGCACATGATAAATAATGAGAATGCTAACATGACATATGATGTAGAATTACAAAGTTAAATTACAATGTTACGTTCATAATTTAACTAAGTAAATCTATCCAAAAGAATCGTGTAGTTTCTATCTTGTGACTGTACAAGATATGCAAAATAGATTCACAATGTCATCAAAATGTATGCATCCAAAAGTAAGCTAGGTCTTCTAAGAGTCCTCTAGCTTAATCACTGATGCTTGTTATCTAGACCTGTCCGTCACCTGAGAAAACATGCGTTTAAACAAGTCAACACTAGGTTGGTGAGTTCATAAGTTTGGTATTTGAAAACCATTGAGTTAAGTCGATCATGTTCACAACGATGCACACAAGTTGTATTGATAAATGAATCCCATGTTTCACCCAATGTCCTCTCCATGGTTGGATGTACAGATAATGTCTCATCCAGTCAAGCATGCTTATATATAGGGGCATACGAAAAGGGTCAAGCCCAGACGCCACCCCACCACATGCTTAACTGCACTCAACACTACCTATAATACAACGATGGATACCCATTTCCTTTCACCCATGATTTCCCGGTATGTTTATCCACTAAGTAAGGAGAAAAGAGACGTAATCATCTCGATTGACCATTCCTGACGGAATAGCCGACATGTAAATTAACTCAGTGAACAAAGTAAGAGATGAAATTATCTCTGTTAACTAATTCTTACGAATTAGCCGGTATGTCAAAATAACCAATAGTTGAATAAAGAGACATAATCTCTGTTAGCTAATCCTTACGGATTAGCCCGGCATGTAATATCACCCAATGATCGAATAAGAAACAATGTTGTTTCTGTTAGCTATTCCTTACGGATTAGCCCGGCATGTAAGATATCATACTCGATACCTAGAACGAAACCTAACGGTTTCTGTAACTAATCATTCCTGATTAGTCCGGCATGTAAAATAATCCAATGAACAATCAAGAAACGAAATCGTTTCTGTTAGCTATTCCTTACGGATTAGCCCGGCATGTAAGATATCATACTCGATATCTAGAACGAAACCTAATGGTTTCTGTAACTAATCATTACTGATTAGTCCGGCATGTAGAATACCCAACTATTGAATAAAGAAACATAATCGTCTCTGTTAGCCATTCCTTACGGATTAGCCCGGCATGTAAGATATCATACTCGATATCTAGAGCGAAACTTAGTAGTTTCTGTAACTGTCAGTACTAACCAGTCCGGTGTGTAAGATATCATACTCGATATCTAGATAGGAACATAATAGTTCCAGTAGCTGTTCCCCCTGTTCAGCCCGGCGTGTAAAGTGTCCAACTCGTGATTTCTAGTTAGAGACATAATAGTCTCAGTAGCTGTTATTTCTGAACAGCCCGGTGTGTAAGATATCCTCCCACGATATCTATTGGAATGAACATGTTTCCTAACTTTTATGAGTGTTATCTATATGATGGATAGCACCTCTCGTGCATGGTGTGATTTCATTTGATTTCCCCAAGTCCCGGTTACTAGTTTTAATGATTTACCCAACTGATCTACCATTGTGTAACCGACACACTCTGACGGTTAGGGAATGTGCTCTAAATAGAGTCTTAGTATTTAATGATAATATGTATAATATGCCATCCCCAAAGGCGTGTGTATGTAATATCCTCCTCGATATCACAAATAAATGTTTCAACTATTATTCCCAAGTGTGCGTGTTCTAGCGGTCTTAACAAAGTGTCATAGGAACATGTCTCATACACAATGTTAGTGAGGTGTGAATGATCTTGATATCATGAAATTATCTTATCATGATAATCACCCTTATCATTCGTAGTTGACAATGGCATGTTATCCCATGGTTTTCCCCCGTCGTTCTATCGTGTAAGGATAATATGCACGGTTGTAAGATATGTTCTTAACAACTCACATTATCCTATGTGTTAATGTGCCCTGTTTCTAGGTTAGCATGTAGCATCCTAGTTAATTCAGGTATGATAAAGTCAAACAAGCATGCATGTAGTGATTAACGATAATAAAGATAAGCAATTATTATCTAAATCATGAATTAAACAACATGTTAATGTAAACCTTTAAATAAATAAAAGTTAAGCATGTTTCTCAGCCCCGAGAGTTAAAATCAGTAAAGATTTAAAGTAAAAGGGGCATATGAACTCACCTTGTCGTTGTTGGGTTTGGCTTAGCTTAAGTATGAATGCACGCGCTCTTGAATGTAATTGTTGTTGTGTTCACGATCCTGTATTGATTTCACGATATTTTGACTTATTAGTATAAGTTGTAGTGATTTGTGTGCGTGTACGTGTTAGCCATAACTTTGGCTAACACGCTTAAGTCTCAGTCATTATCCGGCCCTTGTTTATTTGTTAATGACTTAGCAACACTTAGCCCTATCAGGTTAAGGTTGATATGCTTCGTTCTTGATTTTATACTCAACTTGTTTCAATATCATTCCCTTAATGGTTCTGAGTATAAAGTATAGGTTTTTGATTAGAGGTTAATAACCCTTAACATATTGTAAGATAGCTATTTATTGTCATTGTTCCTTTTGCATTACTACTTTGAAATCACTTGTTAACATATTTTAAAAGACTAGACTTTTAGGTTTTTATGAATTTGTTTTGTGAAATCCACCACCTTTGTAGTAAATACCTATGTATTTAATGTATGATTCCCATTCATGTTATCTCATATTATTGGCTCAAGGATGGTTCTTAAGACTTGAATGGTTAAGTTATATGGACCGCTTTAATAACCATGGGCCGAATGAATAAACTTGGGCCGAATCTGTGGAATCAAGAGAGTAGCATGGGCCGGATATCATTTATTGGGCCTGTGGTTTTTCTGTTGGTTTTACTTTGAGCCCAAAAAAATATAGAGAATATGGGGGTGGGCCGTAAAGATGCTGCTGGGCCAAAGGTTTCTGCTGGGCTATTATTTTGGCCAGGTAAGCTGCGTGGGCCCACTGTTGGGCTGAAATAGTTCTTGGGCTACACTGTTGGGCCTGATGCGAGAGTGGCTAAATGAATGTGTTTGGGCCACAACAATGTCTCGTGGGCCTGCTAATTTTATGGCCTAAATCTACTGGAAAGTGGATCGAATGAAGTTGGGTCATATCAGTAGGCTGTTGGGCCAAAAGTTTATGTTCATGGACTAGGGTAACACCCTGCTACAGTCTTGGTCGAATGGTTGTTGTTAGGCCGACTAAAGCTTCTCCTTCGCATAAAATCCTTGGTCGAATGAAGGTCAGCCATTCGGCAGTACCAGATCCGAATGTGGGCATGGCCTTAGGCCGCATGAAGTGGTTCGGCGAATGGCCTGGTGGTTGACCGATTAGTTATCAGCGAATGAAGGTAAGTGGCGACTGGAATGTTGGTCGACTGAGCTTGCATGGCCGAATGTCATCACTATGGCGAATGACTGGCGAATGGGTCCTGACGAATGGTGGCGACCGAATATCAAGCGGATGAGGCCATTCGACCCATGGCCTTTCGGCCGAAGTGGTCATTCGGTGGGCTGTAGCCAAAGTCGACAGTGGCTCCATCCCATTTTCAGCCAAGGTCTAAGGTGGTTCCATGCGGTGGTGGGTGTTAGAACCGAGTTTCGAGAGTGGGGACTCGAAGAAAGGGGGTGTAGAACCGGTTTATCTGTTGGGTTCGACTAGGGTGTAGAAAACCCTAGTTTTCGAGACTTTTGCAGGTTCATACCTCAATTTGTAGTGAGTTTCGGGGCAGATCCCTTGTACTTTCGTGTAGAGGAGGTTAAGGGCTTCGATTTGGTACCAAGAGGGCTTGTTTTCGTTGAGTGTTGAGAAAGTTAGAGAAGTTTGAAGGTTTAAAAACCCTAAAAATGGTGGTGGCCGGGATTTTGGGGTAGGAGAGAGGAGGTGAGGGTGTTAAATGAAAGAGATGAACTCTTTCATGGTATTTATACCCCGCGTGTATTCGGGTTCGTTTTTGTCGCTCGGTTCGCATTTTCGTTACGTATCCGGATATTACGCGTAACTAACATCTTTTAATTAAAAGACCTTAAATTTTGTTATTTTGATGAGTTTCAAAATTGTAAAATGTTAATTATTTAATTTAATTAAATTTATTATCGTTCGTGTCGCGTTTTCATTTCCGTTTCGTCAGATCGCGTCGCATACGCGCGTCTTCGTACAGAGCGCTAACTGTACGAACACGATCGTAAGTTTTACTTTCTGATTTGGTTTTCTAATTATCAGTTATCGTTCATAACGTTAAACTCATAGATATGTTTGTGTGAATCGTCACCCACGCAAACACGCTGTCAGTTTAATTATTCTAAACGACACTGTAATATAATTTGAATTATGTTTCCTCACTGTCGGACTCAACTGAACATCCTGTTATCACTTGATTTTCGTATTGGATTGTCGGTCATCTGATTCCTGTCATCAAGGGATATCAGATCGCCACCGATTCGTTATTTTTATTCGTTTACACTTTGTTGTTTCTCTTGAGTTGTTGTATTTACCGTATTTAAGTTTTCACTTAAACACGTACAACTGTGATTTGTTTCCTGAGTTCTGTTGTCACACGACTGTTCACGTACTGTATTTTCACACAGTACGCGGTGAAAGTACACACACTGTACGGACTTGCCGTACGGTTTAGTACTAATTGTCACACCTTACTTCTCAATACTGACATTGACCCAATGTACTGTAAATGGTATATGTATAGGGCATACATAGAAGTCAGTCGCAACTTCTTCAGCCCCCAGCCCACCAACTTTACAATACCCCACGTGCATGTCCTTATCGAGTCGTCAGGGCACAATCAATCACATAAAGAGGTAATCAACAAGTAACATACGCAATTCATATATATATATCAGGAGTTCAGTTAACATGTAATAAACATACAAGTACAGAATCCTGAATATAGTAACTAGTGTATGAAATAATTCATACTAGGGTATCCTATGGTTATAAACTAGGTCAACCATTTCTAGTAACCTAATTCCCCATAACCCAGGCTCTGATACCAATATATAACACCCCTACCGATGGCGGAAACATTGGGATGCCACGAGGGATGTGTAGATTGTTCATAAGCTCGTGGGCATCTAAATGTATCATCAAATATCAATTAAATCAATTAAAGTAATTACACAAAAATCATGTTCGTCATGATTCAAGTACAACAATTTACCCAAAAGATATAGCTAAATTAACTAAACACTAGTATTTAGTAATCCAGTTAATTTAGCTAAGTCTGAGACCCTAAGTGATGATGTCCAAAAAGTGTAGAGCTATCCTCCTCTGCCTACTTCTCTTCATTCCCTGAAACATGTAAAAAATCAAGTGTCAACTACGAAGGAGTTGGTGAGTAATCCTAAGTTTTTCATTTTCTAAAAGTGTTTATAAGTGTTTATAAAAGTTTATAGTTTTTAAGAAAATACAAATGTCAACCTGTGAGATAATCCAGCTCTGTCAACACACAACAAACACACCAATCAAATAATTCAAGTAATATCACGTAATCATTCAAGTATATCCCATCAATCTCAACCAAACACATTAAATAGATAATCGATTAGATAATCAAATAAATAATCAACATTCATCATCAATAATCATCATTCATCATAATTATCTCAATATAAGGTACCGCAGAGGACCTTAGTCAACTCAATCAACGGTAGGTGGAATCATCGCGGAGGACCGAAGTCAACTCGATCAACGACCTTCCTAATATGCATAAGTGTCAATATAGTGCAGTGCGGAGGACTGCAGTCAACTCAACTAACGGTGGAATCACCGTGGAGGACCGAAGTCACTCAACAAACAGTAATTCAGTCATTGCAGAGTACCGAAGTCAACTCCACCAACAATGACTCACGAAGTTGCGATAATCCACATCAATCAACAATTATCTCTATAATAAGAATATCACAATGATAATCCAGGTTTCACTCATGTGTTATCAAAATCATATTCGTTTTGGCATACATGTTCCACCCCGAGTTTAAAAGAAAAAATGAGTTAAAAAGGGGGTTATGAGAACTCACCTAAATATCTTAGAATTCAGAGTTTTGTAGAATGGGCGCTCACGTAGATGGAATCAATAAGGAGTCAACAACCTGTATTTATCGTGTTTTTTCGTGTTCATAGGTGTATAAGTTTATCATTTTTAAGTGTTCATATGAGTTTAGATTTAATCCACAAGTGTGCTACTAACTTAGGTTAATTTTCTAAGTTATAATGAAACACTTGATGTTATATAGGTTATCATTTTTAAAACATAAGTTTAAACTTGTTAGGTTTAACTACTAAAGAATGATTCACTCCTTTTAAAGTCAGAGTATGTTATCATACATATACATATGCATATATTAGAAAGGTGGTACTTCCTTTATATATACACATACGTACAATACATGTATAAACCCATGCATCCATTTTTCCTTATGGTTTTTAAATATCATTTATGATCAATCATTATAACTTAAGTTGTTAAGAACTCAATCAAGTTTAGAGAATTATAATGATATTATTTTCACGAAAGTCTAAGTAATGTAATTCCAATTGTAAATATATACATATTATGAAAAAGTTGACAAGTTAAATTACATACTTGCATGCATAGATACATGCTAATACATTCTTTAGATTAGTTATTATCAAGTTTGTGTATCTACATCATCGAAATTAGTATCTTCGATCCCATAGCCATCGATTTTAACAAGTTCAACAAGTAGTCTCGATGATAATATTGATAGTAGCATCGAAGAATAATATCGAACTCAACATTCATACTAGTATCGATGGTGTTCTCGAAGATGCCAAGTTCAACCAGCCTGTCGAGACTGTTAGTCTCGATGATGCTGATGATAGTGTCGATACTATCTCATCCGATGGAACAATATCGATACATGCTAAGCACATTCGAAAACCTGCTGTAGATATTATCATTATCGGCAGTTAAGGTTGGTGGAACTTATGTTCGATCATGCCTAAATTCGAAGATCCCATCCCATCGACACTGTGAATGTCGATGGGGACCTTCCGGCCCAGCCGCCATGGGCATTCGAGTCTGATTATAGGTCTCTAGCATGGCTCCAAATCATGTAGGTAAGCTTGATTAAGCGTTCAAAGCTGTTAAAAATCGATTTGCAAACAAGGGTGGCGACCGGTTGTTTTTAAGTGGAAACCAAAAAAGTAAAACAACGATATACCTTCGAAAACTCGACCAAACTCTTGAAATATTCGTTGGTTCTTGTTCTCCTCGAGTATACGAACGTTTTGAGACAAGAATCACTCGAAATGGTTAAGATTTAAGTGAGAAAAGTTAGAAAGAAGTAAGATAGAGGAAGTGTGGCCGGATTTGGAGTTCTAGAGAGAGAAATGGAAGTTAGAAACGAAGGAAATGCAAGTGTCTATCCCTTTTATACCCCGGATCAATCCCGTGTGCTTGGTTTCGTTTATTGCGCGTTAACATCTTTTAATTTGTTCGGTTTTCACATGAAATATATTTTAAGATACGAAACATTTATAAAAATGATTTCGTTTAATAATTGTTTAACTAAAATGATTTTATTTAAATTCATTTAAGGTCGTAATTCCTAATAAACGTTTTTAAATTGTTTTTCTTAATTTAATATCGTAAAATATTATTTCGGTTATCTCATCGAAACATGTTACTCACGTATGAATTCGTAAAGATCGTCACCTTTTCGAATCCAAGGTTTGTATCGTATTTCAAGTCGATTTACAATTTACGGAATATCGTTTCAGTATGTTATTCCTAATAATTGTATTCGTGTGAATCGTCACCCACGTGAACACACTATTAGGTTAATATTTCTGAAATAATATTCATGTTTAAATTATGTTCGTGACCTCACCATCATATAGTTATGATCAATATTGCTTATATTCTCCCAGTTATTATATTGATCATTTATCAGTTTCCCAAACCCCTCTAAATCATATCACCAACACATCCAAGATAGACCTAAATAAGTTTAGGTATAGGGCATATGTAGGAGTCGGTCGCAACCTATCCAGCCGTCATCCCACCATCATTTCGATAAACCATGACCATGTGTCTTTGACTGTATTTAGTGACCAGACCAATAACCTTTAACCATTCCAACTAAAACCAGGTCATGTCATAAATAAATCAACTGCAATAAACACTATGGTTCAATCTAGTTATATTTCAAACTAACTTCCCCATGGTTTATGCGTAATAATATTATGTTCTTATCAATGTATACCATAAAATCTTGTTTATCTGGTCATAAGAAAACAATATGCCAAAATTGATCCTACAATGAACAAGACTTTGCCTGGAAGTGACTATACTAACAGCTCTGCAGCAAATTGCCAATTTGCAAAACTATAATACAAAAAAGTGGACACTTTAGAAATCATAAATAGTATATTAATGTATTTATATGGTAATAGGAACTATAAAGATTTTCGAAACAGTTTTATAAACACCGTAAATTTCAAATACCACATATACAACTAATTTAACACATAATTATAGTTGCTCCTGTTCAAAATTTTAATGAAGTTTGATGATGCTTACATAAAAATATTGCCTGAATAGAACATGCATTGGGTAAGTAAGTGTCTTCAAAAGGATACATCTGTAAGTAAGTTAGTTAGATGATACCTTTAAAGTGCTACTTGAACTCGTTCAATTGCAACATACTTGTTGCAAAGCAATCAAAACCCCAAATTAAAGATTTATCCAGGGCAACCTAACTTGTGTTTTGGTTGACCTGTTTTGTACTATATTTAATCTTTTATGAAAAAATACCACACATTGTGACCTCGACAAAATATACACAAATTGTATACAAGCTTAAATTTGCAGCACAAACTCAGTTCGAATTTCATCTAGTAAGAATGCCTTCAAAGTTGAAAGACCATGAAACATGAAAGAGATGCCTTCCTTAATCTTGTTCTGTTCCTTGGAAAAATAGTAATCACAATTAAATTTCCTCAAATCTATAGTCCAATTATAAACTTCACTTGAGATATAGTAAAGGGTAATTTGGGTAATTTTTTTTGTCAAAATTCTGAATCACAAATTTAGAAGGCAAATTATGCAAAAATTAATAAGTTAAAATATTTATAAGATTACGTTGAAATGCAAAAAAATATAAAATTACAAGAAAACAAAGCAATTGAAGTTGCAAATAATTAGATTGAGTACCAGCATGTTAGATCATGGTGTGAGTAATATTTAGTAGATCGAATGAATCTCTGGCATTGAAGTAATCATTCACATGAAAAGAGATAATCTTGAAAGTGAAATTGTCAACCAATTGAGGCAATTGTGTATAAATTGGGATTAAATCTGTAGCAAAAACATTCAAACATTTAGCAAATAGGAACTTATAAGAACATCCTGAAGCTTCAAATAATGTTTCAGACTTTACACAGTTTTCGGTAGATCTTGCTTTTGTGGGTGAAATCAAATCCGTGGTTCGTTTCTTTCAAAATGAAAATCTTGTTTCTATCGATAGAACTCGTATATCATTTCTGGTTGAAGACCAGCAACCCTTTTAAAGGAGACTTCCAAGATTTCAAAAATTTGATTTTGGAGCCAATTGTGTTGATAGATGGCTCTTTTCGGTAGAATTGTTTCATAAGGAAGAACTCAATAAAAGATGCCTTCCTCTTTCGTCTACATGCCTCAGAAGTGAAGATATGAAGAAAGCAATTAGAGAGAGCTCGTTGTCATATTCCATTGACCTAGTTGTTAGAGTTAACGATTAAGGTAAAACGAATCAAAGGAGAATTGGTTAGAAATCTGAGGGTTTCTAACCTGGGAGAATTGATGCTGAGAATAGAAACCATCGTTGGGGGAAAGGGGAAAGAAATAAAGTAGAATGGAAGCCATCGGTTGTTGTACCTCAAACATATTAAGCAGATATGCATTGAAAGGTGGTACTAGATGCTTGTTAGATAGTAAATTTCTTAATTATAAGCCTTTGAAACCTCCTCTCACCAATATCTATTATAATAGTAGTAAGATTAGTGGATTACAGCTTGACATTGAACAACATTTCATGCTATTATACTCAACACACATACACATTAAATCTTTCGTTTCATCATTGTAATTAAGAGGAAAGGTCGAATCTCCTCTCAATAACCTATATATAACTTTGTTTTTGGAGAGGATATTCTCCTATTCATTAATATATACCTAATCTTCACTAATTATTGAAGCAGTAAGTGGGGCCTATCATGGGGCATGATTTAAACTAAGTCCATAGAAGTGTGTCCTATATTCATTAACTTTTCTTTCTTAGTTTCCATATGGGGTCTATCATGGGGCATGCTTCAGACTAAGTCCACATAAGTGTGTCCTATATTAATCAACTTTTATTTCTTAGTTTCAATATGATGTAAGACTATGTTTGTGAACTAGATCTTATTTTAGAAGAGCTTCCTCCTCCATTGTCATAATGTCCTATAGGAACGTTTGAAGGGATTATCAATTTGAAGTAAGGATACGTGTGCTAAGATAAATTTAATATATAAAATCTAAAAACCTTGTTAAAACTCTCTATTTATTATAAAAATTGCATTAATTGATGATACCAAATATATAAAAGTTAATCAAAGCATTTAACAACTTTAAACAAGCTTACCAAAACTGGCAAGATTCATGAAACTTGTTAGTGGGATTTTGTTTAAACTATTTCTAGAAACATATTTATATTCCTACTAACGTAACTTTACTCATTTTATACCATATTTTTACACATCAATGCAACCCAAACTAGCCTATGTACTAAAACACAATGATTAAGATAAGTAAATGAAGATCTTTACATTGTATCACCCTGTCTTCACACCATACCATTCACCTGACATTTAAGTAAAAAAGTCAATTATTTTGCAGTTAATTGGCTCGGTTAATGGGTTTCAAATATTAGATCGGTTTTGGTTTTAAAGCCTGAAAGACTGGTTATTGACCAAACCAATTACTGTCAAAACCTTTTTTGAAAACGTTAACCGATTTGGATATACCAAAACCGTTTGGTTAATTGGTTCGTGCGCCTTAAGTTACAGCTAGTCATAAATGTATGTACTTATGAGGATTCAGTGATTCAAAGTTAGAAGTCATAACTTGTAGTTTAATCACTTCCTACACTTTAAACACTTGTTTTTTCTTTCATCTAATGCCAATATTATTGTGAGATTATCATTCTAAACAACTTAGGATGTTTAAACCGTCAACATGATAATCCAGGTTCAAGGAAAAATCATGTTTATACAAAAGTTAGCATGTTAAAACACGTAAAATATCAACCTTTTGATAAAAAATGGCTTGTTTAATGCTTTGATCATATTACTTCTGTTAAAGATAAAAACTTCACTTATGAGGTAGACAATTTTTTGAGTCAGGTAAATGCTGAATTCATCAGTTTGAAGAATTCAGATTCATCATCATGGGACTCATCATCTCAATCTTCATCACGATTGAATAAGGTTACTAATCTTGGAGGAAGGTTTGATATCAACATTCAGTTGAATTTAGAGTTATTGGACACTTAGCCACGTACACTTCAAGTATAATGCTGACAAATTTGATAAGTTTAAGGTCCGTGTGGTTAATCAATCAAGGTCTAAGAGAACAAGAAGAAGTAGGCAAAAGAAGAAATCAACATACCAAATAAATGTCACACCGTGCGCCGCGTGCGGAATCCACGGTATGGTGATGACTGATTGATTGAACCATGAACAAGATTAAGAAAGAACAACCATAATGTTTACTATATTGCATAATGTTAAGTATAGTTTAAATAGATGTTATATCTAACTACCAAAAAGAAGTACAACTAAACGACCTTAAAATACTATTTACAAAATAAGATAAGACAAGATGATTAAAAAAGAGAAATAAATGAGTTTCTAATCCATCCTAGCTTGTTTCTTGATCTTAATATATCTTAACTAGGTCTTCTTAGTTGTCCTTGAATGTATCTAACCCCGATTTCCTAAAACATGTGAAAAATATCTGTCAACTATGAATAGTTGGTGAGAACAATAGGTCTCAAATTAATAAACAAGTAAGAATATGATAAAACATTTGAATACATAGAATAAAATTTGGTCAACTTATGGATACATGTCCACTTATGGTCAAGTCCCAAATTACATTTGGTGTTAGACCTGTAGGTAACACAAAAGCATCCAATGTGACCCATGCTGTCAAAGTTTATTTAACAACTCCACATTAGCGTCCAAGCATGCAACATGAACCTAGATGTTCACCAATCCCATGTTGTCGTAACTAGCATTCTACATGGTCCTTATTGTTAAAGTTAATTAACACTAATCCCATGTTGACGTAATAAGCATCCAACATGGAGCTTGATGTTAAAGTTAATAAACACCAATCCCATGTTAGCGTAACAAGCATCCAAAATGGACCTTGATTTTAAAGTTAACTAACACCAATCCCATGTTAGCGTAATGTGTCCGCTTTCCGTTGTTGTGATCACCCAGTACTAACGTCATAACGGATGAATGCATGAATGAACTAATGAATGAATAACTAAACATTGATTTTAAATCCTTTAATAAAACTATTGGTTAATGAAACCCTTTGAAAACCTTTGTAAAACTGATTCTTTGAAATAATGGCTTTTGGAAATCTTTGAATCACATGAATCACCCCAAAATTTTATAAAATAAGTAAAAGAGGGGATGTGTTCTCACTTTTATTGATTGTGCAAAGAAGGAAATTTGAGTCCAATGTGCTCGCTCATTGTTTGTGATTTAGCTTTATTCAAACCATGTGTTCAATTTAATATTGTTCATGATCATATGTAACTTGGTGTAATTAAGTCAAGTTTTTGTTTTAATTTATGTTTGAAAACCATATTGTTATCTAAGTGATCTATCTTAGTATTTTTCTTTATATGATCCTTTTTATTGAATTGTAAGTGAAGTTAAATCTAATTTATAACTTGACTTGTCACACCCCGAGCCGGCGGGGTTGGATCGGATTCCCCGTCGGGCGGAAGGTTCCCGGGGCGCAGTATCATGAGTGATAATCGGAATGATCAGATTGTTTACATTGCACGTGATACATAATTAAGAAACTGCTAAAATATAATAGAATTACAAAGTTAAATTACATCAATTAACTTTATAATTTAACAATGTAAATCTACTATCACATCATAAATCTTCTATCTTGCATCTGCACAAGATATACAAAATGAATCTGTATAATGATGCTTCAAAATATGCAGGTCCAAAAAGCTAGGTCTTCTATCTGATAACCTAGTCCAAAAAGAATTAACTCTTCAGTTGACCTGTTCGTCACCTGAGAAGTCATGCAAAAATAAAGTCAACACATGGTTGGTGAGTTCATTAAGTTTTATAAAAATGAGTTTGAATAACCTGAATGACAACCTTAACCTCACCATTAACCACCTATACCATCCAGTTCAGTATGCTTATATATAGGACAAATGTAGGATCGAACTTACCGCCCGCCCCGCCACCGTCCAACCACATACTAAACCACATGATATATTGTTCCTGGTGATAATTAAGCATTTCATTCCACTACGTTGATCCCATAACATATGATTCATAGCATTTGATTACCCTGAAAATGTTTACCTTGATCCCCCGAAGTGACAACCTTAACCTCATCAACAACACCTATGTTATCCAATCAAGTATGCTTATATATAGGGCATATGTAGGGGAACAAACCCCAGCCAACATCCCACCACATACCGGGCTGCTTAACATATTGTTGTTAATGATAATTAAGCGTTTCACTCCATTTACCTTCAATTTAGATTCTGACTTCCACAAATAGATTTACCTGAAATCTCTAGAGTCACCATGTACTCATGATTACCCCAAAACTCTTGTAGAAATATAGTATTAAATGTTTAATTAAACTAATAATTAAGCATATAATTACAACTAAGACATGATGATTGGGCCTTATTTGACTTAATCAATTAGACTTAGTTGTTGGTGGTTGTCCAAGTTGTACCCTGTCACACGTGACCAATATCAGGCATGACTCACAAGGAGTCTACCTGTGTGTGCCGGGATTTTACTGATGCCCATATCAGCTTGACCCAATGGTCTACTGTACATGCCGGGACTTTACGGATATCCTTTGATTCTTGATCGTCTGTGATTTCTCTTGATTTTGTTTGATAGTTCACGTTATTGCCCATATAGCTTGACTACAAGAGTCTACTATTTATGCCGGGACTTTATGTGTGTTACACGTGGTCTTGATTTCTATACAACCGACATCCACCTTAACTCAAGTATTAATGTTTTCATTAGATTGTAATGATTTCATTATTTCAATGATTCACACACATTTATGATTTCTGATTTCCTTGAGTCTCTTGATTTTGATCTTTAGAATTTCCCTGATTTCACAATGATAGTTGATTCTTGATTAGGATCCTTTGTTTTCAGATCACACACTGAATTAGATTTCTGTGAACATGATCTTTAGCTTTATTTCTTTTGGTTTCACTTTGAATTTAGATTCTTGAATTTGAGCTTGATGGACTAAGGGTTTGTTTAGAGTCTTAGAATTTGAGTATTACTCATATGAGTAAATTTATTAACTTGTTAGTTAATTCTGCATAGCAATTACCTAGACAGGAGTCTAGGAGTATAAACAAGCATACATATATAAAACATGTAATAATTAAAGCATTTAAGTAAACAATTTAAATAAAATAGTTTACGCATGCTTCTCAGCCCCTCGTTTTAAAACAAAATGTTTAGAAAGGGGCAATGAACTCACCTGTGTTGCTGTGCAAATGATATATCACAAAATGCGCGCTCGTTGTTGTTGCTTTGGTTTCTTCAGTTCCTGAGTTGTTTTACAGAATTCGAATACGGTAAGTATACGCATTAGCCGTCGTATCTAGGGTTTGGTCTCGGTGTGCAACTAAATGTCCTAGGTTGCTACTGTGATTCTAAGATTTAATCTAGCTAGTCTAACTTAAATATCCAATCCTAACCCGTATCCCCCAATAAATCATTACAAGTTTTAATTGAACATGTTTTAGATTTAATTTACTTTAACTAAAATGTTAATTTACAAAAATCATTTATTTTAATTCGCTTAAGTTTATAAATCATTTTCTTAATTTAAAATGTCATCAACTTTATTTAAAATAACATTTAACATATGATGGGCTTTAATTATACCCATTGGGCCCACTTAGGCCCATTGATGGTCTTTGATTTCCATTTGATCACAAATCAAGTTCGTTGAATAATCCAATATATACAATTTAATCATCCGAGTTAGTTATCCGTAATAAGATCTTTACTAAGGTTAGTGTTAATAATTAAACCAACACCTAACCTTTAAATCTTTATTACCTTTCAATGATACCTTAGTTTATACTAAAAGCGAGTTTGCATGGACTTGAATACTCCATATCATTCCCATGCACACACATGATTTATCTCATGCATGTACATGTTCATAAACTCCCATGCACGATGGAAAACTAAGGATTTTGATATCTGTTAGGTCCGGTATCCCCCCAAAGCAGCGAACCTTTTTGAGGCAGCCACCATGGTTTGTTGAGCTAATTAGGTTCGGCTAAGGCTTAGAGAAACACTAGGTTTGTTTAGTCTAAGGTTCGTTCAAGGAAGGGTTCGGCTTATAAAGTTCGTGGCCCATGGATTCCTAAGTGACATAGGTTCGGTTAATGTCAGGTTCCCTTGGTTGATGGTTCGTAACCTACTTGTAAAGGTTCGGCTGGGACAGCTTGAAGGTTCGCTTGTAGGTTCGTTCGAAAGGAAGGGTTCGGCCAGGTGGTGTCCAGGTTCGGCTGTGCATGTGGGTTCGGCTATCCTTGGTTCGTTGGCCGGAGGTTCGTGAGTGCATGGTTTTCAGCTGCACATGAGAGGTTCGTCCAAAATGAAGGTTCGGCTGGACAAGGGAGGTTTGGCCCTAGATGGTAGGTGGACGACAACAGGTTCGGCTACCTGTTCTTAGGTTCGGCCGATCCCAAGCTGTTACGAACCTGTACTTCATCTTCCTCCATAATTCGAATCTGTTACAGTTTAGTTCTTATAGCTTCCTAGCCGTTTCTAAGTGCTTATCCTGTAGTTTCCTAATTGTTGTATAGGTTAAAATAGTAGCAAACTTAATGGGTCATTATACCCACTAAAACCGAAATTAAAATGAAGATTTACCTCAAATTCGATGGTTAAAAGCTTAAACTCCTTGTACTTTCGTGATCTACTTGATGAGGTGATCGTTTTGAGCCAAGAATCACTTGAATAGGTGGAGAAATGATCAAGAACTTGTAGAAAGAAGGAGGAGGAAATCTTTTCTATAGAGAGAGGAATAAAACGAAAATGAGGAAGAAAATGGATTGGTGGTGGTTGGTGGGAGGTTTAAGCCTCATTAAATGATTTGGAAACAACCGGTTAAGTTCGGTTCCGCTCGGTTACGCGTAAAATATCAGTTTCTCGTGGTTTTCGTCACAAAACGACACGGTTTATAAAATAGGATTTATAAAATTAATTTACTTGGTTATTCCTAGTAAATTATCTAATATCTTTTGTTTATTTTAAATTTACAAAAATATTAAATTTACTGTTTAAAATTGAATCGTACGGTTGTCGCGCATAACGATAACTATACTTTCCAATATTGTTTTCTAATTATCGAATATCATTCAGAACGTTTAACTTCCAGATTTATTCGTACAGATCGTCACTTCTACGAATAATCCGTCGATTTAGCATTCCCGTAACGACATCCATGTTGTTTTGTTCTATAAAGCCTCACATACGTTTATACATAATAAAATCCTAACACATAATCACATGATGGTTCTGTATTGTCAGATAATTATCTGACTGATGAACCATGTTTTCTGAGTTTTGTTTCTCTAAAATGATTCATAATTCATCATTTGATAACACAAAATGATAATGATATACAATATGAATATGAAATACACTGAAATGCATAGAGTTTGTACCTGTTTACTGTTCATGGCACTGTTGCGATCACTGTTCCGGTACTGGTTCCGGCACTGATGTTACAGTCTCCCCTTGTTAAAGAAATTTCATCCCGAAATTTAAGAGTCGTTATCAGGTACGACTTCCTTTGTAAACAATTGGGGATACTTTGACTTCATGTGATCTTCACGTTCTCAAGTAAACTTAGGTCCGCGCTTTGAGTTCCATCGAACCTTTACGATCGGAATACGGCTTCGCCTTAGTTGTTTAACTTTGCGATCCATAATCTTTAAAGGCTCTTCAATAAAATGCAATTGTTCATCCACTTGAATTTCTTCGATCGGGATGATAAGTGATTCGTCAGCAAGGCATTTCTTTAAGTTTGATACGTGAAACACGTCATGCACACCACTGAGTTCATCTGGTAATCTGAGTCTATACGCCACAGGACCAATACGCTCGATGATCTCGAACGGTCCCACGTATCGTGGTGCTAGCTTGCCTTTCTTTCCAAAGCGTACTACACCTTTCCATGGGGATACCTTCAACATGACACGGTCTCCCACTTGGAATTCCAACGGCTTGTGCCGTTTGTCGCCATAGCTCTTTTGTCTGCTCCTAGTAGCTTGTAGCCTTCGTTGAATCTGGGCAATCTTGTCAGTGGTTTCTTGAATAAGCTCTGGCCTAGTTATTCGATTGTCTCCAACTTCAGTCCAACAGATCAGTGATCGACATTTTCGACCATATAAAGCCTCGAATGGTGCGCATCCGATGCTACTGTGGTAACTGTTGTTGTAGGAGAATTCAATCAGTGGCAAATGAGAATCCCAATTCCCACCGAAATCCAACACACAGGTTCTCAACATGTGCTCCAGGGTCTGAATCGTACGTTCGCTTTGACCATCCGTTTGTGGATGGTAAGCTGTATTCAGATTCAAGTGAGTCCCTAGAGATTTCTGTAGTGATTGCCAGAACCTTGATGTGAATCTGTTGTCTCTATCAGAAATAATAGACAATGGCACACCGTGGCGTACCACTATCTCATTGATGTACAGTTTCGCCAGTTTATCCATCGTGAAAGTCTCACGCATCGGCAAGAAATGAGCAGATTTCGTCAAACGATCGATGATAACCCAAATCGTATCATGTCCACTGGAAGTGCGGGGTAGCTTGGTAATGAAATCCATAGCTATTTGTTCCCACTTCCAGAGCGGAATCTCAGGCTGTTCCAGTAAATCAGACGGTTTCTGGTGTTCCGCCTTCACCTTCGCACACGTAAGACATTGACCGACGTACTCGGCTATGTCTTTCTTCATTCCAGGCCACCAATAAAATCCACGCAAGTCTTGGTACATTTTATCAGCGCCTGGATGAACAGAGTATTTAGTCTTGTGTGCCTCATCGAAGATAAGTTTTCTCAATTCGTCCACTGCCGGAATCCATATACGATCCTGGTAGTAGATCATTCCATGAGGCTTAGTCTCAAATTGTTTCTTTGCTCTGCAGTCTAATTCTTTCTTCAAGTTTCTTCGATCAACTGATTCTTGTTGTGCCTAAATGATCTTGTCACGTAAGCTGGTCTGCACCGTTATTCCTATTGCTCTAACGCGCAAGGGTTTGACTCGTTTCTTCTGGCACAAGGCATCAGCTACGACGTTCGCCTATCCAGGATGGTACTTGATCACGCAATCGTAATCATTTAGAAGTTCAACCCAACGACGTTGTCGCATGTTGAGTTCCTTCTGATCAAAGATATGCTGTAGACTCTTGTGATCAGTATATATGGTATATTTAGTGCCATATAAATAATGTCTCCAAATCTTCAACGCGAATATTACAGCTCCCAGTTCAAGGTCATGAGTAGTGTAGTTCTTCTCATGAATCTTTAACTGTCTTGATGCATAAGCAATAACTTTGTCTCGTTGCATCAGTACAAAACCAAGTCCCTGATGGGAGGCAACACAGTATACAACAAAGTCATCACATCCTTCTGGGAGAGATAGAATCGGAGCATCACATAATTTCTGTTTCAATGTCTGGAAAGCATCTTCTTGTTTCTGCTCCCAGACAAACGGTTCACTTTTCTGAGTTAATTTGGTGAGAGGCAAAGCTATCTTAGAAAAGTTTGAGATAAACCTTCTATAATAACCTGCCAATCCCAGAAAAGACCGTATCTTCGTCGGTGTCTTCGGAATATCCCAGTTCTTTATCGCCTCAATCTTGGCAGGATCTACGTGTATTCCCTCGCTGTTGACTACATGACCCAGAAATTGAACTTCTCTTAGCCAAAATTCACACTTAGAGAATTTGGCATAAAGTTTCTCTTCTTTCAACAGCTCCAAAATCTTTCTGAGATGTTGCTCGTGGTCAGCTTTGTTCTTAGAATAAATCAGTATGTCATCGATAAAGACAATGACAAACTGGTCCAGATACGGCTTGCACACTCGGTTCATGAGGTCCATGAAAACCGCTGGTGCATTCATCAATCCAAAAGGCATCACCATGAACTCGTAATGCCCATATCTGGTTCGAAACGCCGTCTTCGGTATATATTCGTCTTGAACTCTGAGCTGATGATATCCAGACCGCAAGTCAATCTTTGAAAAGTATTGAGCTCCTTGCAGTTGGTGAAACAAATCATCAATCCTCGGTAATGGATACCGATTCTTGATGGTTAGTTTGTTTAGCTCTCGATAATCTATGCACATCCGTAATGATCCATCTTTCTTCTTCACGAACAAAACCGGAGCTCCCCAAGGTGAGTAGCTCGGTCTGATGAAACATTTATCAAGTAGCTCCTGTAACTGGTTTGACAATTCATGCATCTCCGAAGGTGCTAACATGTAAGGAGATTTAGCAACAGGAGTTGCTCCAGGAACTAAGTCAATATGGAACTCTACCGGTCGCGCCGGTGGCAAACCTGGTAGGTCGTCGGGAAATACTTCAGGATATTCTTTCACTACAGGTACGTCTTGAATCTTTTTCTTGTCCTTCTCCCTTTCTACCAAATGAGCCAGGAACGCTACGCACTGCTTCTGTAGACACTTACGTGCCTTTATGCAAGAGATGATTTTGACACTTCGTTTCGTTTGATCCCCTCTAACTTCCAATACGCGATCATTCAGCAATGGAACTCGAAGTAGCTTTTCAGAACAGATGACTTCCACTCGATTAGAGGAAAGCCAGTCCATTCCTACAATGATGTCGAAACTACCCAACTCCATCAGTACCAAGTCGATGGTGAATGTATGACCATTAAGTGTCAAAGGGCAATTCCTATATACTGTACTAACTGTGATCTGTTTCCTGTTAGTTACTTCTATGATGTAAGGGGAATCTAACTGTTCCTCTATAAAATCTAGTTGGCATGCAAAATCAGTAGAGATAAAACTCTGATCCGCACCAGTATCAAATAGAACAGATGCATAAAAGTCATGTAAGAGAAATGTA
Organism: Mikania micrantha; assembly: GCA_009363875.1. Lineage (NCBI taxonomy): Eukaryota > Viridiplantae > Streptophyta > Magnoliopsida > Asterales > Asteraceae > Mikania > Mikania micrantha. The sequence goes on along the minus strand of CM018694.1, from coordinate 11,918,931 downwards.
TCAGTGATCACATTAGGGTCTTGGCGTGCAACTGGAGCTCCTATAGCAAAAGCTTGTCCACGGGGTGCTTGAACTGCCTGTTGTGCCTTCTTCGGGCAGTTCTTTGCAAAGTGGCCCTGTTCGCCACAGTTGTAGCATCCACCGTTGTTCTGGTTGGCTGGTGGAGGGATAGCCAAAGCAGCGTTGTTGACTGCTTGGTTTGGTGTCATCCGACACTGCTGGACCTAGTGTCCTTTTCTTCCACAACCCGTGCAATGATGGCACTGGTTGCTCGTAGCATGATGATAGTGGCACTTGGTACACAGAGGGTGTGGGCCAGTATATTGTTTCTTGAGCACATTCTGCGGTGCCATGGCTACTTGGTTAAGTGGAGTAGCCATAGTGTAGTTCTTGATGGTCTTCTGCTTCTTCTTCTGGCGATGATGGGGTTTCTTTGAAAACTCTTCTTTCCTTTTTCCAGTGTCAGCCTCCTTCTTCAAAACTCCAGAGGCTACCATAAGATCAGTGAGTTTCCCAGACAAACTCACTGCAGACTCTGCAGTAACAGGGTTTGCTGCAACAACTAAACCCTGAATGCAGGCGGGGAGTCCACCCACATATCGATCAATCCTCTTCTCTAAAGTTGGTACCATGTCTGGAACCAAAGCAACCAACTCGTGGTAACGAGTAGTATATCCCATGTGATCAGCCCCCTTCATGACATGGTTTGACAGTTCAACCTCCAGTTTCTGCAATTCATTCTTGTGGCAGAATTCGGTTCTCAGTAGGGTCTTGAAATCTTCCTAGGTCATTGACATTGCTTCTTCTCTTCCCTTTGCATTGATTTGGCCGTTCCACCAAGTCAAGGCTCGCTTGTTGAATGTTCCAGCAGAGTAACGAACCTTGTGGTGCTCTGGACAGCTGCAGAGGTCCAGAGAAGTTTCAATCTTTTCAATCCATTGGATTAATCCAACGGCTCCTTCGTTCCCGCTAAAACTAGGCGGTTTACATCCTACAAAAGACTTGTAGGAGTAATGAGATGTACCGCCAGTGTTCCCACTAGCTTCTCCTGAAGAATTTCCAGTGTTGGTACTATCATTCCGGATACGGTTTAGCATCTCTGGTATTACTTCCTTCAGCTGGTTAGTCAGCTGGCTGCTCAATAACGTTGCTAGAGCAATAGTAGCCGGATCCAGTAACTGAGTCGTGCTCAGACCTGGAAGTGGATTAAGTGGAGGAGGAGGAGGCGGTGGAGGTGGTGAATCAGCCGGTGATGGTGTTGAAGAGTGTGGAGCCAAATCATGCGGTGGTGGAGGTAACAAGGAAGGTTGTCTTCATGGCGGCATTCTGATCATAACCAAAAGAACATTGATTAGTGAAGTGATCGAATGCAGAAGACGCTATGCAAATAAGATCTTAAGTCTTATGTTCTCTACATGTAGGGTCCCTAGGTTATAGTCTAGGCTGAACCGTTTAAATAAGTCACCTATGTTTCTCTATAACCATGGCTCCGATACCATTCTGTCACACCCCGAGCCATCGGGGTTGGATCGGATTCCCCGTCGGGCGGAAGGTTCCCGGGGCGCGATATCGTGAGTGATAATCGGAATGATCAGATTGTTTACATTGCACATGATACATAATTAAGAAACTGCTAAAATATAATAGAATTACAAAGTTAAATTATATCAATTAACTTTATAATTTAACGATGTAAATCTACATCACATCATAAATCTTCTATCTTGCATCTACACAAGATATACAAAATGAATCTGTATAATGATGCTTCAAAATATGCAGGTCCAAAAAGCTAGGTCCTCTATCTGATAACCTAGTCCAAAAATAATTAACTCTTCAGTTGACCTGTTCGTCACCTGAGAAGTCATGCAAAAATAAAGTCAACACATGGTTGGTGAGTTCATTAAGTTCTATAAAAATGAGTTTGAATAACCTGAATGACAACCTTAACCTCACCATTAACCACCTATACCATCCAGTTCAGTATGCTTATATATAGGGCAAACTTACCGCTCGCCCAGCCACCGTCCCAGCACATACTAAACCACATGATATATTGTTCCTGGTGATAATTAAGCATTTCATTCCACTACTTTCATCCCATAACATATGATTCATAGCATTTGATTACCCTGAAAATGTTTACCTTGATCCCCCGAAGTGACAACCTTAACCTCATCAACAACACCTATGTTATCCAATCAAATATGCTTATATATAAGGCATATGTAGGGGAACAAGCCCCAGCCAACATCCCACCACATACCGGACTGCTTAACATATTGTTGTTAATGATAATTAAGCGCTTCACTCCATTTACCTTCAATTTAGATTCTGATTTCCACAAATAGATTTACCTGAAATCTCTAGAGTCACCATGTATTCATGATTACCCCAAAACACTCATAGAAATATAGTATTAAATGTTTAATTAAACTAATAATTAAGCATATAATTAAAACTAAGACATGATGATTGGGCCTTATTTGACTCAATCAATTAGACTTAGTTGTTGGTGGTTTCCAAGTTGTACCCTCTCACACGTGACCCATATCAGGCATGACTCACAAGGAGTCTACCTGTGTGTGCCGGGATTTTACAGATGCCCATATCAGCTTGACCCAATGGTCTACTGTACATGCCGGGACCTTACGGATATCCTTTGATTCTTGATCGTCTGTGATTTCTCTTGATTTTGTTTGATAGTTATGACAACACATGAACCAGGTTTATATTAAAACTTTAGTTACAACGCATTTTTGATAACATGATTTGATAGACACATATATTGGAAACATTAAGTAGAGAAATATGTCATTAGTTGAGAACAATAAAGTACACATGCCATAAAAGTTAGAAGCATGTAAGTCATATTAAAAGTTTTACTTAATAATCCAAGTGTTATATGAAATTAATACACTTACAAATAATTATGACGATCCAAAATGTGTGAAACATAAATAAGGTATTATACTATTTTACCCTTATAACACAACAATTTAATATAACACTACTCTCTACATTACATGCATATATATACACGACACATATCAATATATATATATATATATATGTTCACATTTCGGTTATACATACATACATGCATAGGTTATTCATTTTATGACTCATCAAATTTAAAACAATATAAATTTATATACACTCACATTCATACGGATATATATCTATACTACTATATAATGTATATAGGAAGGGTAACAATGTCTTTTACTCAAATCTCTTAAAATTAAGAGGTACAAATTTTAAAGCCTCTAATACAAGTCTATCATGCAGGGGTTGGGGTTGGTGATGCGTGAAACGCGAGCAATAGACAACTACACAAAACGGTAAATCATTTCAAAATTCAAACCGAATCTCTCCGTTCGTGCTCTTTAGAAATCCTCTTCCGAAATCATCCAGAAACCCTCTCCGGTAACCACCAACCCTCTCTCCGGCAACCCTCTCTACGACAACCCTCTACGGGAAACATCTTGCAGGGATCTTCCAGTACAGCGACACCTCCTGCGATGTAACCGGTCATGACCTGGAGGCGGCGATATCAAGGACAACCACAGGCGATCGTCGACCACCTCTACTCAATCCCTTTCTCCATTGTCTTCGTGATGTATGAGATCAAGATGGGGTGATGATTTGGCTACCCTAGGCCACGATTCCGAGGCAAAGGTTGTTCTCAAGTAAGGGCTCGATGATGCAAGAGGAAATCCATCTTCTAGGTTTGTTTTACCGTGATGGAAAACACGCTCCTCTTTTGTAATGTTCCTTTGACTTTAAAAGGTCAAGATTATGCAATTTAATCATGGATTTGTTTTAGTATATCAAAAGCAAATTTTGCATAATGGATTAAAAATTATTATTATATAATGAATGTTCCTTTCTACAATCTTTGTTTCTTTGTGGATCTTTGTTTTGGTTTCTAAATCCTTTCTTCTGTGATTTGATTTGCAGGTAGCATGTCTCTATTTGCTCTACGCTTACTAATTTTAATTTATTTTTATCGTTTTCTTAGTTTGATAGGGTTGTTGGTTCTACAATTTTGTTTTGTTTTTATCACTTGTTTTATTTCTTCAATTTAAGGCTTGACAGAGACCTACAGTGGTGATGAAAATGCATCTTAAATTTACATTGAGGCTAAAAATTGTGATGATACAGAGATTGTTTGCAGTTTTCTTGATACAATTAAAATAAGCCAAACACATTCTTTGTTTCACATATCAAATAATTATTTCCTAAAGCTGAATAAAATTAAAACTGCAAATGAGATATAAGAATATGGGATATCTACGAAAGTTTTTTTTAATTTGAAGTCTAAATTACGATAGAATGGATAAAATTATACTCTTGTTCTATGATTCATTAGTATTTTGATTTTGGGTAGTAATTTAATTTAGAGGTACATAGAGAGAATGAATTCAAATCACGGTTCTGCTAATGTTCTTTTACAAATGCAGCAGGTGATGTTGGTATAAAGGATCAATTGATTGAAAGAAAACTAAGAACTAACTGGCCTAATGACAACAACTTATAATCTTCATTGTTGACTACAACCCTGTGCAGAACTGCAGGTATGTTTTAGATTCACTTAATAATCTTCATTTTTTGTTATTGTTTTGTATCTGAGATGTGGTTTATCATAATATATATATTCTTTTTGTATGTTGGTGCAAGTGAATCTACTGATTTATTATCCCAAATGCCCAGTAACTTTCAATTTCTCTTTTTGGACCATTTGTTGTTATTGTCCTTAACTTTCTTCTTTTCGATGAAATTTTGCCGAAATACATTCAGGTTTGTCTGTTTTCTTTATTCCATGATTTTATTTAGATTAATCTGCTATGCCATTTTCGAAGAATTTTTTAATTTTAGTATTAATTCTTAGAGCATGACAGTGATGAAGCATTTGCTGCATATCTTGAAACCTATGGAGGATCTTTGACAGAAGTGTCCTAAAAACATGTTGATAAGGTGTTTTTGTTTTTTATTCCTATTCTTAACCATCATATTAACATGTTTTATTATGATATCACTATTAAGCTTATTTGTTAGTTATGTTTTGTGTTAAGATGTCTATTTGTTTTTGATGAAAACTTTTCAGGTTACTCACCACACTGCTTTATATCTTGCTAAGCAAAGAAAATAATTGCTACATTTGTATGTGTTTGTGGATGTGTTTGTGGTGATGGATGGCCTCTTCAGGAAAACATGATTTTTCTGTGATTTCATGATGTTAATAACAACTTTCTCTGTTGTTTTTCGTGTTTTTCTTTTGTTTAACTTAGGGACATTTGGTTTCTAACTATGGATATAATCTTAATAGTTTAAAGGAATGTAAATAGATTTTTATACCCAACACTCTTGGTTCGTTTAGAGTATGGCATTATGCCAAAAATTTGTACATGTGTTTAGGGTCTGGTTTATATGTCAAAAGAAGTGCTCTTTGGGTTTACATAATCTTGTACATGTGTTTAGGGTTTGTTTCCTCAAATAGTATTTTAGTAATCCAAAATTTTGGCCACCACATTGATTTCAGAGATATGGCTTCTGGATTGTTTTACAATGCGTTACTTTATCTCTGTCCCTTCTTTTTCTATGTGTTTGTAAGTAATAATAAAAATTGTTGTGAATTATATGTTTGATTATAGTTATCTAATAATTTCGGGTCAAGTAATATGTTTCTTGAAGACCACTTTGCTGTTAATTTATCCTTTGAAATAAATTTTCTTGAACTTGACCGGGAAGGAAGCTGAAGGGATGGGACGATGGGTTATGCGAGACATTACTTTTTGATAATATGTGCTCAAATAAGAGTATGAAATGGGATATTACCGCTCGTTTACTTGTGCTATAATATGTGTTTTGTGGTATAATTTAGATGTTTTCCAATTACTTCTGGGTTTCCTATACTGCATTCAAATTCTTCAAGCTTTACATGGCTAGAACTAAGGCATGTGTATCTATATATAACTCAGGCACATATCTATATATCTAGCATGACAAGTTGTCTTTCATGTTTCACCCTGACAAGTATCCTCATCAAAAAGCCAACCTAGCATTTATCAAGTTGAATAAAGCTTTTGAGGATATTCAAGACCCGAATGAAGGTTGCAATTTTTTTTCCATTTAATCATGTTGACAAGAGAACTATTTTGACTTAAATTGATGACAATAGCACCTGGCATAGAACAAGCAAAGGTGTTCAAGAAAAGGTAAATGTTTAAATTTTTGTATCTATAATCTATGCTTTATATATCAATTGGTTACTAAATTTATCTTTTTGACATATTGAATAGATTTGACCCTTTGTGGATGCAAAGAAGATATGAAAAATTAAAGTTCATTCAATGAAAAGAAGAGAACAAATCTGAAATAAGCAAAGAGATGTATTGAAGTTGTAAGGTATATTAAATTTATTGAATAGATTTGACCCTTTGTGGATGCAAAGAAGATATGAAAAATTAAAGTTCATTCAATGAAAAGAAGAGAACAAATCTGAAATAAGCAAAGAGATGTGTTGAAGTTGTAAGGTATATTGTTATATGTATTGCAAGGTATACTCCTTTTAATTATTTGATGACATGATAAGTTTGTAAGCCTCATGGCATTGATAAATTAACAGCAAAGTACCATGTTATAAATTGTCAACACCGCCGCATCGCGCGGGTTTCCGACTAGTATACATATATGTATATCCACGACACACACACACACAAATTCAAACCATAAAACAACAAAATTCTTACACCACCTCTTTTATTACCCAATCCCCCCTCATCCTCTCTTTTCCATATACACATCACTTCATTTTATTCCTCTCTTTCTTCCACAATACCCGAAATATACACCTCTCTATATATACCCACACACACATTCGGTATACATACATACAACTATTATACCACAAGAGATAAATCCCTTACACCACCACCCACTTCACCCAATCCAACCCACCCCTTTTTCTTACACCCTTTGACCCACATCTCTCTCTCCCCTTCTTTCTCTTATACGGCCACAGCATCACCCCACTCACCACTTATCTTTTTCTTTCACAGTTCAAGATTTCATTCTCTCTCTCTCTTCCTCTCTTTAATCGACATTTCACATACACACATTTCATTCTACCACTTAACACTCTAACTACTCAAGATTCACTCTCTATTCCCCTCTCTAGTGGTCGACGATTTCCAGCCCCTCTCCCTCAAGCTTTGCGACGGTTTGGTGGTCACAACACGACACCACACGAGTTCAAGGTTTACATTGACACAAAGGTTAGCTTGTTAGTCTCATATGCTCGAAAATCTTGTTCTATCTACTCCTCCTTTCACTACAACCCACGACAGCCCCTAAACACCCATCTAAATCTTTTTGAAACCATACAAACATGAGTTTTGATGCCAATACCCGAGAAACACACATGCATGTGTGAAAGTTCGACTTTTTTTAAACAAAAATCATGATTTTCGTTATAATGACCCTTACACATCCAAGGAATCGATTTTTTTTTTTATCTAATGTTAACCCTTTTAAAATCCATGGAGACGTGTACTTAGAAGCAAGCATACACATGCAAGCCTTGCATGTGTAAGTTCTTGAGTTTGAAGAACCACCACTTCCATCTTGTAACTTCAATGAACTCTAAATCCATTCTATGCCTTCGATGTGTCTTAACAGCCCTATAAACTTCTTGGAAACGTTGTTCACAAGTTCTCAACACAAGGGTATGATTTTACCTCTCTAAAAGTTTAAGATCTAAGCATGCGTGTATGTAAAAATAAATTTATAACTTCTAAAATAATAATGTATGTATCATGAAAATTTGACCAGGTTTATGTGTGATAAAATCTCTGGAAATATTGTATAAGAGATTGGGTTTATGATGATAGGTAAGTTATATTGGTAATTGTGACCAAAAGCCAAACTTTTTAGACTTTAAATTGTCGTAAAATGTTTAAATTTCTGTAAACAGCCTTCTGAACTTGTGCATGATCGAAATATGTTTATAATATTATAAGGATTGTACCCAAAAACTTTGAGTATTTATTGATACCCACGAAATAAGTTATAGATTTTACAAAATCTCGATAAAATTTGGTAAAATTGGTAAAAATAGCATCTGTGAAATAAAAATTCTAAATGTAATTTATTTTAGTCTTAATATATGTGTACAACCTGGGAAAAATATTAAAACTACAAATGTATGGTTTAACCTAATTATTTACTATTTAATATGTTAATAAAGCCTAAAATGCGAATTTAATTCTATACCGTCCAAAAATTTTGATAAATATTTTTCCCAGAATTCGAATCATATTGTGATATTCCAGTAAAAATTTTGTAATTTTTAGGAGCTGTTAATTATTTATTTTGATATTTTGTATATTAAACAGTTTAAAAATCATTTAAAATAGTAAACGACCTCGAAAAATTCTGAAATTTTTACAGTAGCCTAAGGTCACATTTATTATTCTGTAAAAAAAGTTTCGGAATTTTTAGAGACCTGAATCATTTAAAGTGAATTTTTAAATGATTTAAAATGAAATTTTATATAATATCCATGTATAAAAATAATAAGCAATGGTTAAATATCAATTTACCCAGACCCTTTACTGATAAAAATAAATAGGAAAATTTTTATAAATTTATAAAACCTATATTAGATATTGCAAGTTCCTATTAAACTATTTAAAAATATTAATCACTATACAACTACTTATTTAAAACCCTTGCAAACTATGTTTACCTAAAACTATTTATAATCATATAAATATAGGTATAGAGATACATATATATACATGTATAATTGTTAATCACTTAAACTCTTAATAGTGGCAAGTAGTTAACTATACAACTACACGATGTAAGTTGATAATATTGCATGAGAAACATTAGCACATCAATAATTATGGCATGATTATATACTAAAAATTCTAAACATATATTAGGTAATTGAACCAATCAAGGCAAACCACCAAACCATTCAATCATCAGTTAACCAAACCCCATCACTAGCACAGGTGAGTTCATGTGATCCCTTTTCTTTTACTGTTTTGGGATACTGAAAGCATGCTCCATAAACTGTTTATAAAATTATATTTATGATATGATAATGAACATCCGTTTCAGATGTAATTGCTTCCCCTAGACATTAAACATAATTTGCAACCATTAACTCATAAGGAGAGCCGGTGAGTATATGGGTAGTACTACTTGGGGAATCCCCCACGCACAGTGGCCCGAAAGGGTGGCCTTATAAAAATAGGGTTGAAACCCCACTGAGGTTAATGTCAACCGTTGTGGCATATATTCTTTATGATACATTTATACCGAGAGCAGGAACGGGTCTCGGAATGGGAAGTAAATTAGAATGACCATGTTATGGGCTAACATTATAAGAGGCAAACGCCCGGGCATGGAGCAGGGTTGGTTGTATTGTTATCGAATTATCACATGTTATGTTTTACTGTATTATTCTTACTGTGATGTCATAATATTAAACTCATGTTCTCACCAACATTTTAGTTGACGTATTTTAGCATGTCCTTCAGGTTGAATGATAAAAGTAGGCGAACTGGATCAGCTTCTAGAGGCGTAGTTTAGCTTTTAGAATGGAGTTAATTGAAAACTATTTATGATATTGGATAATGTTTTATTTGGCCCTGCGTGGCAATTAGACAATTGTTGTGTGTTGAGACTTTATTTGCTTAAGTATACTTTGGGCTATGGATTATTTATACTATGCTTCCGCCAAGTTAGTTTAAATTATTGAAATCAATCGTTGTACCCTAATCTCCTTTAGTTGGGGTGTGACAGGTTGGTATCAGAGCCCAAGGTTATAGAGAATGAGGTGCCTTAGCATACCTAAGATTATGACCGAGAGATTGGGACAAGTAGAAAATAGAATACTTAGGAAGTAGGAAATATTGCTTTAGGAATCTAGGACAAATTAAATCATCAAATATTCTAACAAATTATTGCAGGAAAATGGACGCAAAAGGCAAAGGAATTAGCAAAGGAGGACCATCGAGCCGACCCAGGGTTTTTGCGAGAAGAGACTTTCCACCAGCAGTTCGTGAAGAAGTGCACCGTCAGTTTCCTCAACACTACAGCCCTATGCCAGAGGATGCTTACATCACGTCTTCGGAATCTGAGCCCATGGAGCATGATGACGCTGCATCATCCATGCCTAGTAGATCCCGTACTAGGTCTATGTCGCCCCTACTACCACGTAGGAGTGACGTACCAGTGAGGAGGCCTACCCTAGTTATGGGGGCAAGGGCAGGAGCCTCTGCCTCATTTCGTATACCGAGGAGTGGGCCCCTTCACCCTGGTATGGGGGAGCCTCACGTGACTCAACCCGCACGCCACAGCATACACTCAGGGCACTCTGCGAGGTATGGAAGGGAGATGGCAGGACCGAGTAGAGAGAGAGCTTCGGAGGGTAACTCGCAGCGGGAGGAGAATTTCAAGCTATGGTCAGCCATGTTTGAACAGGAAAAGAGGGCGAGCCACATGGCAGAGCAATTCTAGAGACACGTGGGAGCCGTAACCTTACAGCTAGAGATGACCCGTAAGGAGCTTAAGGAATCCCGAGAGGCTAATCAGGCATCGAAGAAGAAGGGTTTCTTCTCATCTGTGTGTGATTCTATCCGAGGCAGGAAGAATTAAAAGATTTATAATTTGTATTTGTTATGATTGACTATGAAACATTTTATTCTTGGGGCTGCGTACCCAGTATTTTATTTATGAGACAATGTTATTGTTGGGAGTGTTTCCCAAAAACTTTATGATGTGAAACATGGATGCAATTGATGGACTGATTGATTTTTGAAACATTGAATTATGATGCATACGATTTGGTTGTTTGGTTGACATGATATTATGCATAATGATGAAAAACTGTTCAGGTAATGTAATGGTATGATACAAGAATAGTGATTGAACTTATGGTTGATAGTGAAATTTATACAATACAATGATTTATATTTATCTCTTGATTGGTTGATTAAATAAATATTTTATATGCTAAATTGATACATTAGTATGCTTTAAATAATTGCTCAACATAAATAATGACAATAAATTTTCTCTATATGTGAAACTTATAATATAGGATGCCTCCTCGACGTAGCCAACGATTAAACCGTGGTCAACCCAATCCGGGAGCGAATCCAAACCCGCAAGCCGGACGAAGAAGAACTCCACCACCACCTCCCCCAAAAAACTCAGTTAACCATATAGAGAATAGAGAGAATCCCCCGGAGGGCGACCCAAACGCAAATGGAAATGGAGGAGATCGAAATATGGAGGATAGAATGACTAATCTTATTACTAGGCACATCCAGAATGCGATACCAACTATTGCAGCTCAGATCAGGGCGGATATGAATGTTGAAAACCAAAATGAAAACGCTCATCGAGCAGGAGGACCAGAGATCGAACAGGCAGAGATGGAAGAACGGAAAGGGTGTTCGTACAAGACTTTCATGGCGTGCAAACCAAAGGATTTTGAAGGTAGGGATGGTGCCGTAGGGGCAATCAGGTGGTTAGAGGATATGGAGTCAGTTTTAGACATCTGTGATTAAGGAGGATAACAAGGTTAAATATGTAAATCACTCTCTAAAGGGATCTGCACTAACATGGTGGAACACCATTGTCAAAACCAGGGGTCGAAACACCATTAAGGTCATGAAGTGGAAAGACTTTAAAGATCTGGTTACTGAAAAGTTTTGTCCAATTAATGAACTGGAAAGAATCGAAGCTGAATTTCTGGCACATGAAATGATTGGGTTGGATCATACCAAGTACATTAATCGATTCAATGAAATGGAGTTGTTAGTTCCACACCTGGTTACCCCGGAGACTAAAAGAATAGGAAGATACATCTGGGGATTAGCACCACAAGTTAGGTGGTTTGTCAGGATAGCAAGACCAGCTACTTTTCAGTCGGCAGTAGAGCTAGGAGGAACACTTACTGATGAAATAGTGAGGTGCGGGAAAATAAGTCAGGAAAAAGTGGGTGACAAGAGGAAGTGGCAAGATAACAGGAATGATAGGAAAGGGGATCAGAAGTTTAGGAGATTGGAGAGTAGGAGAAACGATTTTGGCAAAGCAAAGTAATCGGCTGCGCCCAGACCAGGAAGGAAATTATACCTGGGAACTAGTCCTTGGTGTGACAACTGCAAGATACATCATCAGGGGGAGTGCAACCCAAAGTACTGTTACAAATGTAAGAAATCAGGACATCTACTCAAGGATTGCAGGGTCAAGGACGTAGCCAGATGCTATGAATGTGGAGACACCGAGCATTTAAGGAATGTTTGCCCAAAACTAAAAAGTGATATGCCACAAAAAGCAACGGGAAGAGCATTCGTACTCACCGCAACAGAAGCTCAGAAAGATCCGGAGATGATAACGGGTACGTTCCTTTTAAACAATCATGTAGCTAGTGTATTGATTGATACGGGTGCCACTTTTAGTTTTATATCAACAAAATTCCGATCCTTACTCGATAAACAATCTACTTGTTTGAAAGAAATATGTGAAGTAGAGATAGCCACTGGAAAAGTGATAAGTATAAAAGAAAAGTTGAAAGACTGTGAATTAGTTATGGAAGGACAAAAGTTTAAGATAGATTTACTGCCTATTGAATTAGGAGGCTTTGATGTAGTTATTGGAATGGATTGGTTAGCTATGAATAAGGTAGAACTTAACTATGAACATAAGATTATGACAATCCCCTTAACAAATGATAAGAAGATGATAGTGATTGGGCATAAGGTTAGAGAATTACCGCACATCATTTCGTATGCAAAGACTGAGAAATATTCAAGGAAGGGTAACATAATTTACTTAGCCTTTGTGATCACCAAGAGAGAAGATGCAGTACCCAAGGGAATACCAATTGTATCTGAATATTTAGATTTATTTCCGGAAGAGTTGCCGGGGGTGCCAGCAACAAGACAAGTGGAATTCAGAATTGATTTGATACCCGGGGCAGCACCAGTAGCCAAAGCACCTTACCGCTTTGCACCTTCCGAAATGCAAGAGATGGTGATTCAAATACATGTGCTGATGGATAAAGGTTTCATAAGGCCGAGTTTTTCTCCATGGTGAGCCCCAATATTATTTGTGAAAAAGAAGGACGGGACGTTGAGAATGTGCATCGACTACCGAGAACTGAACAAAGTTACTATAAAGAATCGTTATCCACTCCCAAGAATCGACGACTTGTTTGATCAACTTCAAGGGGCAAGCTATTTTTCAAAGATTGACTTGAGATCAGGATATCATCAATTGAGAGTTAGGGATGACGATGTCCCGAAAACTGCTTTCAGAACTCGTTACGGACATTACGAGTTTATGGTGATGCCATTCGGACTTACGAACGCTCCTGCAGTGTTATGGATCTCATGAACCGGGTGTGTAAATCATACTTGGATAAATTCGTGATTGTATTCATTGATGATATACTAATATACTCAAGGAGTGCAAAAGATCATGAGGAGCACCTACAAAAGATGCTGGAACTCTTAAGGAAGGAAAAATTATATGCTAAGTTGAGCAAATGTGAATTTTGGATGAGAGAAGTACAGTTCTTGGGACACATTATAAATGAAGAAGGAATACAAGTGGATCCTTCAAAGATAGAGGCTATAAATGAATGGGAGACACCAAGAACTCCTACCGAAATAAGACAATTTTTAGGATTGGCCAGTTATTACAGAAGATTTATTGAAAATTTTTCAAAGATAGCACTACCTTTAACTACTTTAACACAGAAGAAAGTGACCTTTGGATGGGGAGAAAGACAGCAAGAAGCATTTGACACACTTAAGCAAAAGTTGTGTAGTGCACCTATATTATCCTTACCAGAAGGAAACGAAGATTTTGCGGTCTACTGTGATGCTTCTAGAATGGGACTGGGTTGCGTGTTAATGCAAAGAAAGAAGGTAATTGCATACGTATCACGACAATTGAAAACTCACGAGAAAAATTATACCACCCATGACTTAGAATTAGGAGCTGTAGTATTTGCTTTAAAGATATGGAGACACTACTTATATGGAACAAATTGTGTGATCTACACTGATCACAAGAGCTTACAACATATACTCGATCAGAAAATACTAAATATGAGGCAAAGGAGATGGGTAGAGTTGTTAAGTGATTATGACTGTAAAATCCGGTATCATCCGGGAAAGGCAAATGTGGTAGCAGACGCCTTAAGTCGGAAGGAGAGAGTGATTCCGTTAAGAGTAAAAGCCCTAAAGATGACAGTAGGAATTGACTTGAAGGAAAAGATCCGTAACGCTCAACAGGAAGCCTTGACCAAGGGAACGATAAAGGAAGAATCATTGACTGGGATCGAGAAACAATTTGATGAAGAAGATCAGGGTAGATTAAAGGCATTCAAAGGAAAAATATGAATACCTCTGCATGGGGGCATGAGGGGAGTGATTTTGGAAGAAACCCATAAGTCAAGATACTCAGTACATCCCGGCAGTGACAAGATGTACCATGAAATAAAAGAGAAATTATGGTGGCCTGGGTTGAAAAGATCAATAGCAGAGTATGTAAGCAAATGCTTAACCTGTGCAAAAGTAAAAGCGGAGCATAAAAAACCATCTGGATTGTTACAGCAACCATAGATACCTGCATGAAAGTGGGAACAGGTCACTATGGATTTTGTGACCAAGTTACCTCGGACCGCCAGTGGTGACGACTCGATATGGGTAGTCATTGATAGATTAACAAAAACGGCACACTTCTTACCCATAAGGAAAGACTACAAAATGGATAAGTTAGCAAAGATATATATGAATGAAATTGTGTCAAGACATGGAGTGCCTATATCAATAATCTCGGATAGAGATAGTCGTTTCACTTCAAGATTCTGGCAAACTCTTCAGGAAGCTCTGGGAAAAAAATTAAAATTAAGTACAGCCTACCATCCTCAAACGGATAGGCAAAGTGAAAGGACTATCCAGACATTGGAGGACATGTTGAGAGCGTGTGTAATAGATTTTGGAGGAAGCTGGGATACACACTTGCCATTGGTTGAGTTCTCCTATAATAACAGTTACCATACTAGTATCCAAGCGGCACCGTTTGAGGCACTATATGGGAGAAAATGCAGATCACCGCTGTGTTGGAATGAAATAGGTGAAAGTCAATTAACCAGGCCTGAGATTGTTCAAGAAACTACTGATAAGATTCACAAAATCAAAGAAAGAATGAAGGCTGCTCAAGACCGACAGAAGAGCTACGCAGATAAGAGACGAAGGCCTTTGGAGTTCAGTGTGGGAGACAAGGTCATGCTAAAGGTAGCACCATGGAAGGGTACAGTACGCTTTGGCAATCGTGGGAAGTTGAACCCCCGATACATTGGACCCTTCAAAATTGTGGCACGAGTGGGACTTGTAGCTTATCAGCTAGAACTTCCATTGGAATTGGAAGGAATACATGACGTATTTCATGTGTCAAACTTCAAGAAATGTTTGGTGGACGAAAGTTTGATCATACCTTACCGAGAGGCAAAGGTCAATAAACAATTACAATTCATGGAGGAACCTGTGGAGATCATGGACAGACAAGTCAAGAAGTTGAGGCGTAGTAAGATACCAATTATAAAAGTACGTTGGGATTCCAAACGAGGACCTGAGTTTACTTGGGAAAAAGAATCAGTGATGCGTAGGAAATATCCTCAACTATTTCAAACTACAAGTTGACTACGACGAATCAAATTTCGAGGACGAAATTTCTATAAGTTGGGGAGACTGTGACAACACATGAACCAGGTTTATATTAAAATTTTAGTTACAACGCATTTTTATAACATGATTTGATAGACACATATATTGGAAACATTAAGTAGAGAAATATGTCATTAGTTGAGAAGAATAAAGTACACATGCCATAAAAGTTAGAAGCATGCAAGTCATATTAAAAGTTTTACTTAATAATCCAAGTGTTATAAGAAATTAATACACTTACAAATAATTATGACGATCCAAAATGTGTGAAACATAAATAAGGTATTATACTATTTTACCCTTATAACACAACAATTTAATATAACACTACTCTCTACATTACATGCATATATATACACGACACATATCAATATATATATATATGTATGTTCACATTTCGGTTATACATATATACATGCATAGGTTATTCATTTTATGACTCATCAAATTTAAAACAATATAAATTTACATACACTCACATTCATACAGATGTATATATACATATATGTATATCCACGACACACACACACAAATTCTAACCATAAAACAATAAAATTCTTACACCACCTCTTTTATTACCCAATCCCCCCTCATCCTTGCTTTTCCATACTCACATCACTTCATTTTATTCCTCTCTTTCTTCCACAATACCCGAAAAATACACCTCTCCATATATACCCACACACACATTCGGTATACATACATACAAGTATTATACCACAAGAGATAAATCCCTTACACCACCACCCACCTCACCCAATCCAACCCACCCCTTTTTCTTACTCCCTTTGACCCACATCTCTCTCTCCCCTTCTTTCTCTTATACGGCCACAACACCACCCCACTCACCACTTATCTTTTTCTTTCACAATTCAAGATTTCATTCTCTCTCTCTCTCTCTTCCTCTCTTTAATCGACATTTCAAAGACACACATTTCATTATACCACTTAACACTCTAACTACTCAAAATTCACTCTCTATTCCCCTCTTTAGTGGTCGAAGATTTCCAGCCCCTCTCCCTCAAGCTTTGCGACGGTTTGGAGGTCACAACATGACACCACATGAGTTCAAGGTTTACATTGACACAAAGGTTAGCTTGTTAGTCTCATATGCTCGAAAATCTTGTTCTATCTACTCCTCCTTTCACTACAACCCATGACAGCCCCTAAACACCCATCTAAATCTTTTTGAAACCATACAAACATGAGTTTTGATGCCAATACCCGACAAAACACACATGCATGTACATGCATGTGTGAAAGTTCGAGTTTTCTTAAACAAAAATCATGATTTTCGTTATAATGACCCTTACACATCCAAGGAATCGATTTTTTTTATCTAATGTTAACCCTTTTAAAATCCATGGGGACGAGTACTTAGAATCAAGCATACACATGCAAGCCTTGCATGTGTAAGTTCTTGAGTTTGAAGAACCACCACTTCCATCTTGTAACTTCAATGAACTCTAAATCCATTCTATGCCTTCGATGTGTCTTAACAGCCCTATAAACTTCTTGGAAACGTTGTTCACAAGTTCTCAACACAAGGGTATGATTTTACCTCTCTAAAAGTTTAAGATCTAAGCATGCATGTATGGAAAAATAAATTTATAACTTCGAAAATAATAATGTATGTATCACGAAAATTTGAGCAGGTTTATGTGTGATAAAATCTCTAGAAATATTGAATAAGAGATTGGGTTTATGATGATAGATAACTTATATTGGTAATTGTGACCAAAAGCCAAACTTTTTAGACTTTAAATTGTCATAAAATGTTAAAATTTGTAGGACCTTCAAGGAGCTCGGAAACAATCCGATTCCTATGGAAATCTACCCAACAGCCGCTGGAATAGTGCAGAATCCTATTCCAGGGTTTTCCAATCGAAATCAACAGCAACCGTGGTGATCCGATGGTGTAGGAAGAACTTGTAGACAAGAATCGAACACCACGGGTTGAGAATCGAACTTGGACGATCAATGGCCGCTCTAATCTCCTAGGGTTTGACTCTGGAATCTCAGGGAAGAAGGAGGGCTCTGGAAAAGTTTGTATTGAAATGATTTGAACCGGTATATATAGGCAGTAGTCATTCGGCCGAATGAGAGGCCGAAGCAACACATTCGGCGAATGGCTTCTGTCGAATAAGTAATTCAGTCAAATGAGTCATTCGGCGAATGACTCATTCGACGAATGTAGACATACTCTATTCTCATTCGCCGAATGACTTCATACTCTAGAGTCATTCGGTCGAATGAGCAATACTCATACTCAATTAAACAATAAACCAAATCACCTAATCAAATAATCAAATAGTTAAACATAAACATTAAGAACAATATATAAAAAGTCAACTTCCATTAATAACTTGAATTTTACATGATAAGTAGTACAAAATAGAACTAGGGACATTACATGTATCAACAAACTCCCCCTTGGACCTAGTTCAACTCTTGGAAGTGTCTTTCTTGAAATACTTTGCCGATATAGCTTTCTAGTCTGCTCCAGCGTGGATCTTGAAAATACTGCAGAGACGGATCACTCTCATAAACTGCAATGCTTGCACCATGTCTTGAACATCGAAGAAAATCTGGTGCCTAAACAGAGCTTGAACATCTTTGTGAGATAGATTGGTCAACCACATAGGATCAAATATCCTTACAGTCTCCCACTGCTTATCCTTGCACAACACAATCACAGCCTCGCCAGTGCGCCCATCATAATACCACCATCGGAAGCCATCCATAAAGTCTTGTCGCATTTTCCGTAAAGGAATCTTCTTCAAAACTCTAGGGGAAGCCACTTCAGGATAACCTTATGCTTTCGGGTGTCTCCGTCAATTTCTGGCAAATAATACCGTTCAGGCTGCTAGGGCTGAAAGTTCACCCATCTCTTTCTGTACTCATACTGGATTTGCCTCGAAAACCAGGCAGACATCCCTGAGTCTTCACTGTATAGTAACTTAAGACGTGCTAATTGATTAACTTCAAAGCCCGGCAACGTCTTGAAATCATGAGGGTGCTTGAAGTAATCAATTCCCTTCTCTCTCTTCACAGCATAGCAACCAAGATCGTGAAAGTATGCCCAGCTCAATATTTGACCTCTAGCTTTGTAGCCTTTGGTTCTGTAAACTTTCTTGTGTGTAGCTGGCATCTTCTCGGTGCTTTGTTTCTTCAAGGTCACCCAGTAGGCCTCCCATTCTTCTTTTCTTTTCTTTTGTTCATCGGCTTCGGATTTGCTTGCTTCAACTTGTTCTTCTAGATATCTGACCAAAAGATCCTCTGTTTCTTGATCAAATGGTTCAGTGAATGTAGGCAACTCATCCTCAGCCGATGTGTACTTGGGATATTCCTCATCAGTAATATCTTCCAAAATAACTTCATCAATATCATCAAAAATTTCTGGCTCTGGCTCATCAACAATAGGAACAGAGGTATCGTCAGTGATCACCTCATCAGGATTTAACCTGAACAGTTCAGCAATTTGTTCCTTTGTCAAGCAGTGAATAATTTCTCCTTCCTCCTTGTCATAGCTGACTGAGTGCTGTATGATGCCTTGAGCGTCCAAAATCATGGTAAGAGTCTCGTCTAACTGACGTCTCAAAGGCACAGCTTCTACTTCCTCAGTAGCTTCTGGTTCGGCTGTCTTTGAGGGAGACGAAGGAGGAGGAGCCTGAGGCTTCTTGTCGTTGGCCTTTTTGGACCGGATCTCAGATGAAGGAGGGGCTTGATCATCATCGTCATCATCATCATCAGTACTGGATGATTCAGAAGACCCACTCCCAGATCCGTCCTGATCATCATCTTTATCAGATTCTTCATAGTCAACCTTTTCCTCATCAGATTCTGCTTCCTCTTCTTCCTCTTCTTCCTCTTCTTCTTCCTTTGTTTTCTCAGAATCTGAATCATTGGAGCGGGTTTCTGTACCCTCAAGCCTGGGAGTGCCTTCCTTGGAACTTTCAACTATTTCAGCAAGTCGAGCATTCTCCGCTTCTAGTAGCAAAATCCGTTCATTGAAACCAGTGGCAGTCAGTGCCAACTGGTTGTGCTCATCGATATACTTTAGCAGCTGCTCTTCTTGTTGAGCAGAACGAGCTCTAAGATCAGCTCGTTGATCAGCTGCCTGCAGCAACAAGGCATCCTGATCATTGATCCTTTGTGTGAGCTGAGCTATCTTGTTCTCCTGCTCCATGTTTTTCTCCATCAGTCTAAGAACCATACTGTTCAGTGTGCTCAGTTGATCAACAACTGAAAGAGTAGGTATGAACATGTCAGCTCGAGATGTAGAGGGGCCAGCAGAAGCAACAACATAAACAGGATTATGAGTAATAGGAGTGGTCAGCGGGGCAATAGTAGTATGTGAGGGAACAGCCCTTGACCGTGTCAGTGAAGAAACTGAAACAGCTGCTACTGATGTAACAGTAGTTGTAGCAGCTGTAGTCAGTTCTGACCTCCTTTGAAAAGAGAACCTCGATCTCTTTCCTCTCCCGGCTCGGGAGGATGTAGGCTGAGAAGTAGCAGTAGAAACAGCCACTGTAACTGGTGCTGAAGACCGAGGTGGAGAAGACAAATCAAATTCTGGAATGAACAATGGATCAGCAATCTCCTCCAGCTCCTCTTCACTTCTCTTCCTCTTCCTCACAACCATCCTCCCACCAACCATTACCTTCTCAAAACCATCCTCGATAGTATCATCAGAATCAGTACTATCTTCATCACCTTCACCAGCTACACCATCATCCTCACTTGAGTCCTCTGACTCATCATCACCTTCTGTAGAATGAGGAACTGTAGCATCAAGTGAAGCAGAAGTGGTGACTATAGTAGTAGTTAAGAAATCCAACTCTAATAGAGAATCGACATCTATATCTTCTTCTTGAGCTGTAGAAACACCAACATCACTACCAGCAGCAACACCACCAACATCAACCATGCTCACATCAGCAGCAGTGGTTATGTCACCTACACCCGCACTCACCAATACAGAACTAACAGCTGCAGTGCACACAATCACTGAGCTTTCACCAACTCCATCATCACTACCACCTGCATCATCATCATTTCCTCCATCACTATCACCACCATCATCTGGTACAAAAATGTCCTCAACATCAGAATCAGAATCATCGTGCCTCCATTTACGACCAGCAGGAGCTCGATAATCTGGCCGAGAAAGGTGACCAAATAAAGATCGGGTAGCTGGCTTCCTCTCTTTCCCTCTGTATGACAAGTCTCTGTTCAGAGTAGTGTCATTCATATGCTCTAGACGGACAATATCAGCATTGATCTTTGGCAGATCCGGAACTTGAGCATCTATAATCTGTTGCAGAAATCGAGGATACATCAGAAATTTCTTGTCTCCCTTCAAGACAACGTTCTCCTTCATGTGTATGAAAATCATCTCAGAGAAGTTGAACGGCTTGTTCAGCACCAAAGCAGCAAAAGCACACTGTATTGTCTCTCGCATATCATCGAATCCACCTCTCCATGATCCGAGACAGTGAACCAGAACGTGTGCGAGATATTTGAATTGAGGAGACATGAATGCTTTGTTGAGAATTCCAGCTCCAATATCACCTTCGTACTTGCATCTCAGAAAGCAACCACGAACTAAGTAACGATCTAGCAGAGATGGCTGATCGGGAGTATCTTGAAATCCACACACTCTCCTTATGTGCTCAGCGGACACATCAACATCATGTCCTAGCACCTTCCCTTTAATAACGGTAGGCGCAGCCTCACAATCTATGTCTGCGGAAGACCAGAAGTCTTGCTGATGAGAGTGGTAGGGTACATGTAAGGTAGATATAGCTGTAAAAATCCTCAAACGCCGAAGAAAAGTGATAATCTCTGAGTAGTGTTTGGCGTTCGGTGTGTTGAGATCCAAATGAGCACAAATGTTATGCTTTGGCACAGACTTGTAACCTGCCATACTGAACAACAAAGAATAAACATGTTAGTGCAATTCAGTTGAACAGAAAATAGAAATCAGATCAAAGAAACAGTTCAAACAATTTGGTCGAATGAGATTGATTTGGTCGAATGAGTCTTTTGGCCGAATGAGCTATTCGTCGAATGAGTTTCATTCGTCGGATAGACAACATTCGCCGAATGAGCTATGAGCTGAGATAGCCATTCGTCGAATGAGCCATTCGCCGAATGAGCCATTCGCCGAATGAGCTTCATTCGCCGAATGAGTCATTCGTCGAATGAGTTTCATTCGCCGAATGACGACATTCGGCTGTCAGTTTGAGTTCAAAATCCCCTTTTCAAAATACTTAAATCAGGCCACAAAATTTACTTAGACACACTCAGAATAGACCGATTAAGGTATTTAAAACAGGTATTATATGGTTTCATGTCCATATCAACCATTTACAGCTCGTGCGAACAATGAAGCCCTAAAACCCTAAAATTTGTTCTGGTTTTAATGATTTCATGGTTAGAATTTGCTGATAATCATTCTCCAAGTACCTGAGATGAAAATAAACAATGTTATGAGCAGCAGGATCAAGAAAAATCACGAGGAAAAGAACGACCGAAGAGAGAAGGTGTTTCGGCGAATGTCGCACACAGTGAGTCGGCGAAAGAGAAAAAGGTCGAATGAGTTTCATTCGGCCGATAGACTATTATATAGCCACAGTCATTCGCCGAATGAGACAGACGAAAGGTCGGTTGAAACTCAGACACATTCGCCGAATGTGATTGACGAATGAGTCATTCGTCACCACTCATTCGCCGAATGTGAATGACGAATGAGACATTCGACACATCTCATTCGTCGAATGAGAGAAACTTGGTCTGATTGATTCGGTCGAATGACTCATTCGCAGAATGAAGTCATTCGGCTGAATGAATGAAATTTACCTCTCATTCGGACAAATGAGAGATTTTAACACCCAAAACACAAAATTTTTAAATATTTAGCATTTTGAACATCAAAATTTTGACAATTATGAAGATATGTCTGGTTGGTTCAGGATTCAGATGTGGCAAACATCTGAATCTACAAATGATCATCTAAAATAAAATTTAAAATAGAAAATCTTTTTGTATTTTTCTGAAACAACAACTACGACAGTACAAATAGTAACTAAAGACAAATAAACACATATTTTTGTGAGAAGTCCATTAATAAAATAACACATATCTCTAATCACATCATATTATCTTCAATGAATGCTTTACTTCAATCACAATTCTATTATGATACGATTACTGATATGTTTGTCCAGAATTAAACCAAACAATACACAACTACTAAACAAACTTTATGATCACTCATATTTCTTGATTGAGTTCCCCATTTCAATTCACCATTAAAGATCAAAATCAGTTCAAAACTCATTTCTACATATCTTAAAACCAGTCATCATGAATACAATAAGATTCTAACATTATTATCTTTTTGTATTTATCTTGTTCTATCCAAATGGATGGCTTCAGCTAGGTCCGTCCCAGCAATATGGCACATATATGGAATCGAACTTAATTTGTTTAAGTTTTTCTCAAGCTTAATACCAGCTTGCATTTATTTTACTTCAAGCTTAATACCAGCTTGTTTTTGTTTTTCTTCAAGCTTAATACCAGCTTGTTTTTGTTTTTCTTCAAGCTTAATACCAGCTTGTTTTTGTTTTTCTTTGTTTGAAACCTCATCTGATTCCATGATGACAGGTGTATGCTTCATTTGAGTCAAAAACCATTTCTCACTCAAGTGGTTTTATAAAATGAATCCCACAGATCAAACTTTCTAAGTTATCACAAGTTGTTTATTCATTCTGTATAGTCAGCCTATCAGTACATCCCATCACAATTCTCTTGTGATTTCAGCTCATACATTCACTTCTGCTTCTATGACATGATAGATTAATGTATTACTTTATAAAGAAAGACCATCTCAATTTTTTAATTTTTCTATTGTTTTTGGTTTTTCAATTTTAAATGTTTTTGGTTTTTCAAATTACAGTATATCTCCCCCTAAAAACCTAAAAACAGAAAATATTTTTGAGTTTTTAATGAAGAAAAGAAACTATACAAGAAAAATTGAAAGACTGAACTAGAATAAAAAAAAACAAAGACTAGCTAAGAAAAGTGATGATCATTTGTTAGACTCAGATGAGGATTGGACTTCATCCTTTTGAAAAACACCATTAGCCGATAACAGATATAAAAATCTGGGTTTATCAAATGCTTTGGTAAAAAGATCGGCTTTTTGGTGATCGGTGTGAATTTTCACTACATCGATTAATTTCTTTTCAAAACAATCACGTATGAAGGGATATTTAATGTCGATGTGTTTGGTTTTGGAGTGCTGAACAGGATTTTTAGTGACAGCTATGGCAGCAGTATTATCAACATATATAGGAGTGTTAGAAAAATGTAACCCATAGTCCCTGAGTTGCTGTTGAATCCAGATGATTTGAGAACAACAACTAGCAGCAGCAATGTATTCAGCTTCACAGGTTGAAGTAGACACCGACGTCTGCTTCTTGTACTGCCAGGTAACTAAGCGGTTTCCAAAGAACTGACATCCTGCAGATGTTGATTTGAAATCTCTCTTGCATCCACCATAATCTGAATCACTATAAGCAGTAAGCTCAAAGTTATCATCATTAGGGTACCATAAGCCAAGTTCTGGTGTACCCTTCAGATAACGCATAATCCTTTTGACAGCAATGAGATGAGATACTCTTGGTTTTGACTGATAGCGTGCACACAAGCAAGTAGCGAACATGATATCTGGCCGAGAAGCAGTGAGATACATAAGAGATCCGATCATTCCTCGGTACAGAGTGGCATCAATTAACTCCCCCTTTTCATCTGGAGTAATCCCGTGATTAATCGCCAGTGGGGTACCAGCAGGCTTTGCATCAGACATACTGAACCGGCTCAGAATGTCACCAACATATTTGGTTTGATGAATGAAAATCCGTGCCTCAGACCGATCCACCTGCAATCCTAAGAAAAACTTCATCTCTCCCATTGAGCTCATTTCAAATTTCTCTTTCATAACCTTCTCGAATTCCTTGCACAGACTATCATTAGTGGAACCAAAGATTATGTCGTCCACATACACTTGCACCAAGAGCAAATCACTGTCCTTCTCACGAATGAATAATGTGCAGTCAATGACACCTCTTCTGAACCCGTTATTCAGAAGGTGAGTAGAAAGTGTCTCATACCACGCTCGCGGAGCTTGATGCAATCCATATAAAGCCTTGTCTAGCTTGTAGACTTGGTCACGATTCAATGGATCCTCAAACCCGGGAGGTTGACTGACATATACTGTTTCACTGATCACACCATGAAGGAACGCACTCTTGACATCCATTTGATAAACCTTAAACTTCTTAAAGGATGCATAAGCCAAGAAGATACGAATTGTTTCTAGTCGAGCAACCGGAGCAAACACCTCATTGTAGTCCAAACCCTCTATCTGTCTGAATCCTTGAACCACCAGACGTGCCTTGTTTCGCACTATGATCCCGTGATCATCTTTCTTGCAACGAAGAACCCATCGAGTGCCAATGACTTTTGCACCTTTTGGTCTGTCAACCAATTGCCATACACCTAATTTTTTGAACTGTAGAAGTTCTTCTTGCATTGCATCAACCCAGGATTCTTCCTTGAGAGCTTCAGTGACAGTACATGGTTCAACTTGAGAAATAAAGCAGGAATGAGCACAAAAGCTTACATCTGCAAAATCAAGAATGTCAGCAAGACCGCCTGAAGAAATCTGATTTCGAGTATTCACTCCATCCAAAGGACTCCCAATAATATTTTCTTGAGGATGAATGCTTTTAATTCGTCCCACAGGATGAGCTGGAACCTCAACCTCAGGATCTAGGTTATTCAGATTCAAATCCTCAAGACCTGGTACAAGATTATCAACACCTAGTTCAGGAGCAGCCGGATGAGGATGATTGTCATCTGTGTCTGAGCTGTCATCATGTATCTGTGTGGTTGGAACAGATGTAGAGGAAGGTTGCATAGGTTCATCAGGTGCATTCTATGCATCATACAACATCTGAACTGCAACATCTTCATCTGAATACATGGGGGGCATATTGAATGAATCAAAAAGACTAGAATAATCAAACATCCAATCTGGGCCTTTTCCAGGTGGGGGCATAGAATATTTTTGAACATCAACATGGTACCACTCCTCCACATTATGAGTTGAAATGTTGTAAAATCTTTTATTTGGAGTGCTGTACCCAAGAAAGTACCCTTCTTCCACCTTCTCATTGAACTTGCCCTGCTCATGTTTCTTAAGCATAGTGCACGGTGCACCAAACGGTTCAAGATACTTAAGATTTGGCATTCTGTTATGGAGCAGTTCAAAGCAAGTCTTCCCATGTCTTTTCACAATGAGAACCCGGTTCAATGTATAGCAAGCATTTGCTACAGCTTCATTCCAGAACTGAACCGACAGAGATGAATCAGCAAGCATGGTTCTAGCAGCCTCAATCAATGTCCTATTTTTGCGTTCAGCAACACCATTCATTTGTGGAACATACGGAGCACTAAACTGTTGCACAATGCCTCTTGCATTACAAAAATTCTCCATGTTGTGATTTTTGAACTCCGTTCCATTATCTGTTCGAAACTGACGAATCTTGAGCTTATAAAGTGATTCAAGTTTGGTAACCAACACTTGAATGCAATCAAACGTTTCAGATTTCTCCTTCAAAATGAAAACCCAAGAATATCTGGAATACTCATCAGTGATGACAAGACAATATTGATCTCCAGCAATACTCTTCTGATTCACAGGACCAAACAAATCCATATGGAGAAGCTCAAGAGGAACATTGATTGAATGAAACTTTTTCAGCTTGTGAGACTGCTTAGATTGTTTTCCCTTCTTGCAAGATACACAGATTTCGGACAGCTTAAAATTCTTTAGGCTAATCCCTCAACCAGACTATTATGAACCAAATGATTCATCTTGCGTAAACTCAAATGACCCATCCTCTTATGCCAAAGGATTGAATCTTTCTCAGTTGCCTTTGTCATAAAACATGAAGCTGTGGAGGATGTAGTTGAAGCTGTGGCCTTGTTGAGAACATATAAGTCTTGCTTTCTCGGAGCGGACATCAAAATCCAATCTTCAGGGATCTTAACACCTTGCTTAAGAATGTAACATTTTGACTCATCAAATAAAACCTTGTACTCTTTGTCACAAATATGTGAAACTGACAGAAGATTGTTTTCCAACTGTTTAACATATCTGACATTATCAAAAGACACTTGACCATTGGTCAGAATTCCCTCTCCTGTAATAAATCCACCTTTATCACCAGCAAATGCAACATATCCACCGCGAACTGCATTCACGTTGGTGAGCAAAGAAATATCACCAGTCATGTGCCTGGAAGCCCCACTATCAACTATCCAATTGTTGTTAACTCCAGCTTTTGGGGCAACCTGCTCAGACTCTGATGAAGCAGAAGAGTTTGCCATCAAAGCAAACTGAGTATTAGAGTAATCAGTTTCAGTATCAGAATCTTGAG
Organism: Mikania micrantha; assembly: GCA_009363875.1. Classification (NCBI taxonomy): domain Eukaryota; kingdom Viridiplantae; phylum Streptophyta; class Magnoliopsida; order Asterales; family Asteraceae; genus Mikania; species Mikania micrantha. The sequence continues at coordinate 11,891,654 of CM018694.1, read as the reverse complement.
TGTCTGAATCTGTCACACTGTCTGACTCTGAACTTGAGACTTTATCATCATTCATCTTTGATTCTTCCAGAGTACTTTCCTCACTTTGATTTTCAGCTTGTTGAATCTCAGCCACACATGCTTTATCTTGTTCTCCTTGATCAGCATTGAATTTGAAATCCCAGTTCACCCCTTCATCCTGTTGTACCATCAAAGCTTTGCTTGCAGAAGATGAAGAACCAGCTTGAGTAGGAGAATCAATGGGAACCAATCTCCTTTCTGGATTTGAAGTAGTAGATTTCTGTTGCTGAAAAGGATTCTTGTTGCCTGCTTTCTTCGGTTGCTTGCACTGTCTGGCAAAATGGCCCTTCTCTCCACAGTTGTAGCATGTCACCGATGCCATATCAAATCCAAACTTAGACTCCTTGTTTAAATTTATGTCTTTACCAGTTCTCTTCACAAAATCCTTAGCTCTTCTCACAGCACTTGCCAAAGCCCACATAATGTCAATCCTTTCCATGTCATCAGGATCTATCTGAGAATAGTCATCATTGGTCAAATAAGGATTGCCGATCTGACCAGCAACTAAACCATCATATGAGCTAACTAATGTAGACAAAAGACCCATATGCTCTTTAGCAATCTCCACAGTGACTTTGTCAAAGTTGTCTGTTTTCAGACTGGCAGTAGGCTGATGATGCTCTTTTTGTGAACTGGATGAAGATGACTAACTGAATTGAATCTGAGTCGTAGATGGAGCTTCAGATGTCTGAGAAACAAAAGCAGTCTTTAAAGGAGCATGAGTAGTTGATTTATCAACTGTGGGAGTAGAATAGTATAAGGAGGGGTCCTGAACTTGAACTACTCTCTTGGTTTTCCATTTGTTTTCTATCTCCTGCTCTTTCAGCTTCTGAATGAAATCATTGATATCCATATGTGCCAACATCTGGTTCTGCTTGAGTAACATCAAGAATGACTCCCACTTTGGAGGTAGAGCATCTGCCAAACACTGAATTTTCTCTTGAGTAGTAGTCTTGACCTCATGATTGAATAACTCGCTCAAAAGATGATAAAACCTAGCAATCAGTTCAACCAGTGACTCATTTCCCACATACATAAAGCTATTGAATTCCTTTCTCAATGCTTTTGACTTAATGCTCTTTAAAGCATCATTCCCTTCATATCTTTGTTGCAAAGCATCCCATAAATACTTGGAAGATGTAAACTGTCTAAACTGATGGAAGATATCAGTAGCAATGGACTGTAATAAAATAGCATAAGCTTTCTTCACATAGTCATAAAGCTTCCTTTGAGGCTCAGTCATCCGTGTGACTAGCATAGGAGTTCCATCTTCATTTAGAGGCCTCAGATAACCTCCTTCAATCATCATCCATAGATTTGTATCCACCCCATTAATGTGAATCTCAAACCTATACTTCCAATGAGGATAATCGTCTAAGGTTAGTAACTTAGGAGCTTTGTTGGAGTTCCCCGTCTCATTCTCTGTTAACAGTAGAGTCTGAATACGATGATTCTGGTTTGCCATAAGTGCTAAATCCTCCATGTAATCAGAAATGATAAAATCCAATACTTAGAAAAATTTTCAGAATGAAGGGCCGAATGAAGATGATTATGGCGAATGTCGGGGGCCGAATGTGATAAACTGGCGAATGAGAAGATGAGTATGACACTTGGCGAATGAGTAGAACAAATGAACCTATTCGGCGAATGAATGATCGAAAGAAGGCTATTCGCCGAATGACTGGAATGAAAGAGCTATTCGCCGAATGAGTGCTATTCGGCGAATGAAGACTGATTCGGCCTAACTTATTCGGCCGCAATAGTCATTCGGGCGATCTGGGGTTTTCAACAACGAAAATCGTGATAACTTGCTATTTTGACCAAATCTATGCACCAAATTTGGTACAGAACATCATGACATGATAATCAACCAATTGGGAAAAGGTTTTGACAAACACACCACAAAAACCCACGGATTTTCAATGAAATAGTGACTTGGAGAGCAAGAAACTTAGGGTTTTTGGAAGTTACGAAAATCAGGGTTTTGGAAAACTTAGATCTGATGATTTAGAGTGAAAATCGAGTAGAATCTAGAGCCAAAGCTCTGATACCACTTTGTAGGACCTTCAAGGAGCTCGGAAACAATCCGATTCCTATGGAAATCTACCCGACAGCCGCTGGAATAGTGCGGAATCCTATTCCAGGGTTTTCCAATCGAAATCAACAGCAACCGTGGTGATCCGATGGTGTAGGAAGAACTTGTAGACAATAATCGAACACCACGGGTTGAGAATCGAACTTGGACGATCAATGGCCGCTCTAATCTCCTAGGGTTTGACTCTGGAATCTCAGGGAAGAAGGAGGGCTCTGGAAAAGTTTGTATTGAAATGATTTGAACCGGTATATATAGGCAGTAGTCATTCGGCCGAATGAGAGGCCGAAGCAACTCATTCGGCGAATGGCTTCTGTCGAATAAGTAATTCAGTCGAATGAGTCATTCGGCGAATGACTCATTCGACGAATGTAGACATACTCTATTCTCATTCGCCGAATGACTTCATACTCTAGAGTCATTCGGCCGAATGAGCAATACTCATACTCAATTAAACAATAAACCAAATCACCCAATCAAATAATCAAATAGTTAAACATAAACATTAAGAACAATATATAAAAAGACAACTTCCATTAATAACTTGAATTTTACATGATAAGTAGTACAAAATAGAACTAGGGACATTACATGTATCAACAAAATTTTTGTAAACTGCCTTCTGGACTTGTTCATGCTCGAAATATGTTTATAATATTATAAGGATTGTACCCAAAAAGTTTGAGTATTTATTGATACCCACGAAATAAGTTATAGATTTTACAAAATCTCCATAAAATTTGGTAAAATCGGTAAAAATAGCATCTGTGAAATAAAAATTCTAACTGTAATTTAATTTAGTCTTAATGTATGTGTACAACCTGGGAAAAATATTAAAACTACAAATGTATGGTTTAACCTAATTATTCACTATTTAATCTGTTAATAAATCCTAAAATGCGAATTTAATTCTATACCATCCAAACATTTTGATAAATATTTTTCCCAGAATATATATCATATTGTGATGTTCCAGTAAAAATTTTGTAATTTTTAGTAACTGTTAAGTATTTATTTTGATATTTTGTATATTAAACAATTTAAAAAATCATTTAAAATAGTAAACGACCTCAAAAAATTCTGAAATTGTTACAGTAGCCTAAGGTGACATTTGTTATTTTGTACAAAAAGTTTCAGAATTTTTAGAGACCTGAATCCTTTAAAGTGAATTTTTGAAGGATTTAAAATGAAATTTTATATAATATCCATGTATAAAAATAATAAGCAATGGTTAAATATCAATTTACCCAGACCCTTTACTGATAAAACTAAATAGGAAAATTTTTATAAATTTATAAAACCTATATTATATATTGCAAGTTCCTATTAAACTATTTAAAAATATTAATCATTATACAACTACTTATTTAAAACCATTGCAAACTGTGTTTACCTAAAACTATTTATAATCATATAAATATAGGTATAGAGATACATATATATACATGTATAATTGTTAATCACTTAAACTCTTAATAGTGGCAAGTAGTTAACTATACAACTACACGATGTAAGTTGATAATATTGCATGAGAAACATTAGCACATCAATAATTATGGCATGATTATATACTAAAAATTCTAAACATATATTAGGTAATTGAACCAATCAAGGCAAACCACCAAACCATTCAATCATCAGTTAACCAAACCCCATCACTAGCACAGGCGAGTTCATGTGATCCCTTTTCTTTTACTGTTTTGGGATACTAAAAGCATGCTCCATAAACTGTTTATAAAATTATATTTATGATGTGATAATGAACGTCCGTTTCAGATGTAATTGCTTCCCCTAGACATTAAACATAATTTGCAACCATTAACTTATAAGGAGAGCTGGTGAGTATATGGGTAGTACTACTTGGGGAATCCCCCACGCACAGTGGCCCGAAAGGGTGGCCTTATAAAAATGGGGTTGAAACCCCACTAAGGTTAATGTCAACCGTTGTGGCATATATTCTTTATGATACATTTATACCGAGAGCAGGAACGGGTCTCGGAATGGGAAGTAAATTAGAATGACCATGTTATGGGCTAACATTATAAGAGGCAAACGCCCGGGCATGGAGCAAGGTTGGTTGTATTGTTATCGAATTATCACATGTTATGTTTTATTGTATTATTCTTACTGTGATGTCATAATATTAAACTCATGTTCTCACCAAAATTTTAGTTGACGTATTTTAGCATGTCTTTCAGGTTGAATGATAAAAGTAGGCGAACTAGATCAGCTTCTAGAGGCGTAGTTTAGCTCTTAGAATGGAGTTAATTGAAAACAATTTATGATATTGGATAATGTTTTATTTGGCTCTGCGTGGCAATTAGACAATTGTTGTGTGTTGAGACTTTATTTGCTTTAGTATACTTTGGGCTATGGATTATTTATACTATGCTTCCGCCAAGTTAGTTTAAATTATTGAAATCAATCGTTGTACCCTAATCTCCTTTAGTTAGGGTGTGACAATAGTTCACGTTATTTCCCATATAGCTTGACTACAAGAGTCTACTATTTATGCCGGGACTTTATGTGTGTTACACGTGGTCTTGATTTCTATACAACTGACATCCACCTTAACTCAAGTATTAATGATATCATTAGATTGTAACGATTTCATTATTTCAATGATTCACACACATTTATGATTTCTGATTTCCTTGAGTCTCATGATTTTGATCTTTAGAATTTCCCGGATTTCACAATGATAGTTGATTCTTGAGTAGGATCCTTTGTTTTCAGATCACACACTGAATTAGATTTTTGTGAACATGATCTTTAGCTTTATTTCTTTTGGTTTCTCTTTGAATTTAGATTCTTGAATTTGAGCTTGATGGACTAAGGGTTTGTTTAGAGTCTTAGAATTTGAGTATTACTCATAAGAGTAAATTTATTAACTCGTTAGGTTCGGTATCCCCCCCCCCCCGCCAAAGCAGTGAACCGTTTTGAGGCAGCCACCATGTTTCGTTGAGCTCATTAGGTTCGGCTAAGGCTTACAGAATCACTAGGTTTGTTTAGTCTAAGGTTCGCTCAAGGAAGGGTTCGGCTTAGAAAGTTCGTGGCCCATGGATTCCTAAGTGACATAGGTTCGGTTAATGTCAGGTTCGCTTGGTTGATGGTTCGTAACCTACTTGTAAAGGTTCAGCTGGGACAGCTTGTAGGTTCGCTTGTAGATTCGTTCGAAAGGAAGGGTTTGGCCAGGTGGTGTCCAGGTTCGGCTGTGCATGTGGGTTCGGCAGAAGCTCTAGGGTTCGCCACCCTAAGGTTCGGCTATCCTTGGTTCGTTGGCCGGAGGTTCGTGAGTGCATGGGTTTCAGCTGCACGTGAGAGGTTCGTCCAAAATGAAGGTTCGACTGGACAAGGGAGGTTCGACCCTGGATGGTAGATGGACGACAACAGGTTAGGCTACCTGTTCTCAGGTTCGGCCGATCCCAAGCTGTTACGAACCTGTACTTCATCTTCCTCCATAATTCGAATCTGTTACAGTTTAGTTCTTATAGCTTCCTAGCCGTTTCTAAGTGCTTATCCTGTAGTTTCCTAATTGTTGTATAGGTTAAAATAGTAGCAAACTTAATGGGTCATTATACCCACTAAAACCGTAATTAAAATGAAGATTTACCTCAAATTCGATGGTTAAAAGCTTAAACTCCTTGTACTTTCGTGATCTACTTGATGAGGTGATCGTTTTGAGCCAAGAATCACTTGAATAGGTGGAGAAATGATCAAGAACTTGTAGAGAGAAGGAGGAGGAAATCTTTTCTAGAGAGAGAGAGAGAGAGGAATAAAACGAAAATGAGGAAGAAAATGGGTTGGTGGTGGTTGGTGGGAGGTTTAAGCCTCATTAAATGATTTGGAAACAACCGGTTAAGTTCGGTTCCACTCGGTTACGCGTAAAACATCGGTTTCTCGTGGTTTTCATCACGAAACTACACGGTTTATTAAATAGGATTTATAAAATTAATTTAAGTGGTTATTCCTAGTAAATTATCTAATATCTTTTGTTTATTTTAAATTTACAAAAATATTAAATTTACTGTTTAAAATTGAATCGTACGGTTGTCGCGTGTATTCGTTCGAATCGTCACCCGTACGAACACGACGATAACTATACTTTCCAATATTGTTTTCTAATTATCGGATATCATTCAGAACGTTAAAATTCCAGATTTATTCGTACATATCGTCACCTCTACGAATAATCCGTCGATTTAGCATTCACGTAACGACATCCGTGTTGTTTTGTTCTATAAAGCCTCACATACGTTTATACATAATAAAATCCTAACACATAATCACATGATGGTTCTGTATTGCCAGATAATTATCTGACTGATGAACCATGTTTTCTGAGTTTTGTTTCTCTAAAATGATTCAGAATTCATCGTTTGATAACACAAAATGATAATGATATACAATATGAATATGAAATACACTGAAATGCATAGAGTTTGTACGTGTTTACTGTTCATGGCACTGTTGCGATCACTGTTCCGGTACTGGTTCCGGCACTGATGTTACATGACTACTCAAAGATCATGAATCATGAAAACCAAGGATCCAAACTAACCCATGAAAGGGTCCTTTAGACCTTTGGATGTTCATTCAAGTTCTAGTTGTTGATCTGATGTTATTGTGGTTGTTTTGAGTTTAAGGTTACCTGGACCCCTTGGAATAAACTAATGTCAAAGGGGCTAAGGTTTTTTAAGGATCTATCAACCCAATTAGTATCGATAATCTCCTTATTAAACTACCCAACAACCCTTCAAGACTACTATCATTGACAATAATTTTGAACTTGTCTTAGGGACCCTTAAGCTGTTTAATATCAACAAAGTCTTGACCCAAACCACTTGTACTCCTTGGCTAGAGCTAGTATTAAAGGAATGTAGGTTATATGAAGGTGTGTCCATACTAATAGTATCGACCAAACACCTACGCATAACAATGGGAACCCATCGATACTATTATGTTCAACCCTATTAAGTTCGACAACTTGGAGACTTCGATACTGATTATATCGATCAGAACTTAGCCAATTCTACTTGGCTTACATTGAACTTGTTTGTATCGATGGCTAAGAAGAGTTTTGGGAAACATAGAACTTGTTAGTATCTATGAAAGTTGGTTGCTTCCACAAGCTCCATTGTTACTATTGCCATTATTTTGTTCTTGCATCGATACTAAGCTCTTCAAATTCCAGTACCTTTGTCAGCCCTCATACTCTCAAACCAAGATCATCCAAGGGTTCCTAAGGTTGATTGGTTAATCGGTTTTAATACTACAAGGTTTCTGGCTGTAGAAAACCCTAAAACCCTTGAGTTTGAGCTCGAACCTTGATCATTTGAGACGATTAGAGCTCGGATCCTTTGTACTTCTTGAATTTGGCTGCAGAGAGGGTTTTAATGGAGCGAATGATGGGGGTTTTTAATAAGAGAATTTAGAGAGAGGAAGTGACGAATTTAGAGAGATGGTATATTTTTCTGGTTGGTGAGGGTTTTAATGGAGCGAATATAGGGCCTTTATAGCTCATATCATCACGCATGTGTTGGGGTTCATTCGGTTTCATTTAAACACTCCGTTTTACAAACGTAACAAAAATGTTTTTTCTTTGTAAAATGGTTTTAATTACACTTTTAGGTGGTAATTCATGATAAATATTTTGACTTCCTTTTTATTATTTTGAAGGTTTCGGAAAAGTTCATTTTAAATATTTCGTCAGAATGTATAACTTTCGCACTTATTCGTACATATCATCATCTATACAAACCTGATGACGACTTTACTTTCTGTTTTGGTTTTCTAATTATACGGTATTATTCAGAACATTAAACCCACAGATCTATTCATGCGAATTGTCACCCACACAAATACGCTGTCAGTTTAATATTTACGACGAACAATATCCGTTTTTGTTTTGAATTTGACATCCTCACAATCGTGTATGTTTTCAATGTTGGTGTATTTATTTTAAATGACTTATTTGTTGTCTTGTCAGTCCTCCGATTCTTCGTTATCTAGGAATCTATGTAATAACTGTTGTGTTAGATTATACTTTCACTTGTCATTATAGAATTCCTCATTTTTTTGATAAAACGAACTTATGAATACATGCAAGTGTTTACAAGTATCGTCTTATACATGTCTACTGTACAAATGTTACAATAAACTTGATTGATTTTCTTACAAAGGCTTTAAATACAAATCATTCATAAAAAGCACACAAATCAAAGTCATTCAAGTCAAAGCATTCATTTCCAATTTTGGAAAAGGATTCTTCTTTACGACATGCTTTTGCACATAACTCAAATTTTTCAAAACCAAAACAGATTGACACATATGTGCTAATAGTTTTTGAAAAGAAAATATCTGATGTGAAATCATCTATGGTGCATTCTATTGTTAAGTCTCAAAATTAGATACTTCCTATTTTCCCAAACCAAACAGAGTATGGAAGGTTAACACAAAAATGTCCTTTGATACGACAAGTTGTCTTGATTCATCTGATTATTCATCATTTACTCCTATTCATTTCAACGGTCATATGACTAAGACATGGGTTCCAATTCTCATTAATTAACTTAAATGTTTGGAGGAACAACTGTCAGGTACTCAAGATGATATATGGTATATGGATAGTGAATTTTATAGAAACATTATAGTGAATTTGGATTTGTTATAAAGAGTTAAACGAGTAAATGGTGGGCATGTGAAATTTGTAGAAATTATGGAGGTTACATTACAAAGGAATGATTGCTATCAAATGACAAGATTATTTTTGAACATGTCAGCTATGCAGAATAACTCAAACATAACTTGCTGAGTGTTTCTCCAGTATGAGAAAAAAACTTATTTGGTCATATTTGATAACAAGGGTTTCTATATTTTGAAGCCTTGTGTAGTTATTCAAGAAGACTGGATTGTGGTCACAGCTCCAAGAAAGATCAACACATATCAACATGATATGAAATATGTTTCCACTTCACTTACTGCTACTTGTTTCTTTTCAAAAGCCATTAAAAAATATTCCACTTCATGGCATAGATAGATGGGAAACGTTTGTCACACCCCGAGCCGGCGGGCCGGATCGTGTGTCCCGTCGGGCGGAATGGTCCCGGGGCGCGATATCGGAAATGATAATTGTGATGATCAGATTGTTTACATAGCATCAATGTTGAGAATAACTAAAGCACAATGACATTAAACTAGGATTACAAGTTAAATTACAATTGTCAATGTTTGGTAATTTAACTAAGTGAACCAAATAAAAAAATCTTATGTTCACTATCTTGTAACTGTACAAGATATCAAAAGTGATTCACAGTAATCAACAAAATATGTGCTTTCCAAAAACTACTATGTCCTCTAACTGGGCATCCTAGCATGCATTCCTGAAACCTTAGATTACTCATGTACATCACCAGAGAAAGCATGAAAGAAAACAAATTCAACACAATGGTTGGTGAGTTCATATAGTTTAGTATTTGAAAATAGCTTTGCAAACCTTCTCAGTAACAACCTTAACCTCATTAACATCACCTGTAATACCCAGCTCGGTATGCTTATATTTAGGGCATACAAAAGGGTCGAGCCTACTGTAACACTCCGACCGGCGGCGGAATCGTCGGGATGCCACGAGGGATGTGTAGATTGTTCAAAAGCTCGTGGGCATCTAAATTAAATCATCACATATCATTTAAATCAACCAAATTAATTACACAAAAATCATGTCTATCATGAATCAGTTACATCAATTACAAAAGAGACTTAGCTATCTAACTAAATTCTAATCGCCAGAATTTCCAGTTATTTAGCTAAGTCCAAGAACCTAAGTGATGATGTCCAAAATACAAGAGACCATCCTCTTCATCCTACTTGTCCCCATCACCTGAAACATGTAAGAAAATCAAGTGTCAACTACTAAGTAGTTGGTGAGTAATCATAAGTTTTTATACTTAAAAATGTTTTAGTAAAATGAATTTAAAAGTTTGTGTTTTAAAATGGTTTTATAAAATACTTTGTTTAAAACGAGTATAAGACTTATGATCTTATTGAGAAATCCATATGAATACCTGTATGAGATAATCCAACACACATCCACCAATTCAACAATCAAACACTCAATCAACACAAACACATAATCACATATCCAATCAGTCATAATCAATCATAGATATTCAAAGTCAATCATAGATAATCAAACCATAACCAATCAACCAATCTCAACATCACTATTCTCAAATAATGTTCGTGGCTATACATGATCATTATGTAATTAACATAAGTTAAAAACATGATACATGGAGTGGTCGCTAACCACGTGACAATACATGAATTCAAAGCATTTGACCGAAATCGAAGGCAATAATTCACAGATGTGGAAATCATCCACGTGACAATACATGAAGTCAAAGCAATTAACCGAAGTCAAAGGCAATGATTCACGAAGTATGTGACAATACATGTAACCTTTATTATCGACCGAAGTCAATAACAATGTTTACACGGATGTATAATAATTAGTGATAATTCATAATAATGATAATTCATAATGATGAATATCATAATGATATACAGGTAATATCCTTGTGTTATCAAAATAATATTTAAACTGGTATACATGTTTCACCTCCGAGTTGTAAAACAAAATAGTTTAAAGAAAGGGAGGTTATGAGAACTCACCTGAAGTCCTTAGAATCCGGGTTCTCGTATTATGCGTGCTCGCGTATGTAACTCAACCCAATTCAGGGATCTGTAATTAGTGTGATTTCCACTTTTATAAGCTAGTTGTTACATTAACTTAGTGTATTTAATACAAGTCAAGATATAACCCTAAATTCTTAATAGTTAATCATCATAAACAAAATGTTTTAGACTTAGTAGTTTCACTAATCAAATGAAAATATCTACTTAGAAACTATTGTTTATACTCATCATGGTTATGTATGTTAACTCATATGTACTATCTTTACCAATACACACCTAACATGCATACTTGATTAATTTAAGTGCCAACCATATTTCAAATGATCAAAACCTAAATTGAATTTAAGTAAATGATAGTTAAGTTATTTACTTAAAAGGTTTAAATTATGTAACAATCTCATAATTCAATATTTATGGTTATTGGAAAAAGTGGCAACTCAAACCAACTTCCCATGCATGTATGAGTATTACATGTTGTTCCCATGTCCTTATTTTCTCCCTAATCTTGACCCATCCCTTAAGTTCCAATTTAGTTGCAAGGTAGGCAGCGAACCTATGTTTGAAATGAGCATAGGTTCGGCTGAATACAAGGGTTCGGCCAATAGTAGGTTCGACAGCCAAGGTGCATGGTTCGGTTACCAGCTAGGTTCGCTTAAAAATAGAAGGGTTCGTTCCAATGTAATCCAGTCCCCCACGAACCCTTTAGTCCCTTAGGTTCGTTGAGGGTAGGGTTCGGTCGATCCAGTGGGGGTTCGGCTACATAGGGTTCGGCTAGAACCTGTATATGCCACTAAGGGTTCGGCTTAGGTGTTGCAGGGTTCGTGTGATTGTGTTGCAACTCAAGGGTTCGCCGGGAGCGTGGGTTCGTGGGACTCAACAGCCTCGGTCAAGGTTCAAGTGGCCCAGAGTTCGCCAACCAGCCTAAGGTTCGTTCACCTGCAAGGGGTTCGTTGGCCTGCTCCTACTTCCCATCACCGAACCTGCACATCATCATCATCATCCGCAAAAATCTATAGGTTACAAGGTCATCAAGGCTTTTCTAGTTTACTACTCAGCTCGTCTAAGTGTTTAACGAATGTTCCAGGTCGAACTTAACAACAAAAGATTAAGGGTTCGTGATTCACACAAAACCGAAAACAAAGCTTTAGATCTACCTCGATTCGTCGGTTGGAACCAGAGTTTCTTGGTATCTCCTTGTAGCTCTCGTTCACGCGGTCGTCTCGAGCCAAAGATCTCACGAATCCGACTTGAATTGAAGATGATAGGCTAGAGAGAAGGTAGAGAGTGTTGTGTGTGTGTTTTTAGAGAGAGAGATGGCTTGTAGAAAATGAGGAAGAAGATGGTGATCTTCTTTCTTATAATGCGTACTATCACCCCGTGTCCGGTCTCGTTTTTATCGCGATAAAATAAAATAAAATAAATGATCGGTTATGCTCGGTTTTTAACGAAAACATATTTAACACGTAAAACATTAAAATAAATAGGTTTCGTATCAAATAAAATGGTTTTAAATAAATTGTTTCATAAATTGATTCCGTTTCATTATCGCTAATTAATTATTTAAATAAATTAATTTATTCGAAATCATTTTAGGTTGTGATTCCTAATAAATATTCTTAGTTTTCATTTATTAATTTAATATTGTTGGATATTATTTAATTATCTCGTCGAAACGCGTTACTCGCGTACGTATTCGTAAAGATCGTCATCTTTGCGAATCCGACGCTCATATCATATTTCGGTTTGATTTATTATTTATGGAATGTCGTTTCAGCATATTATCCTTAATAATTATATATTCTTGTGAATCGTCACCCACGCGAATACATTTATTAAATTAATATTTCTAAATCAACATTCGCGTTTTAAGTAATGTTCGTAACCTCTCTTCGCGTAATTAATTCCCATTATTTAATAACTTTAATATTATCATTTCCCAAACCAAAACCCACTAAACCCTAGTCACTGACACATCCATGATAGACCGAAATATGCATATATATAGGGCATATGTAAGGGTCAGTCGCAACTGCCCTAGCCACCGTCCCACCGCTATTTCGATAAACCATGTCCATGGGTCCTTGACTATGTTTAGTAACCAAACTCTAACAACTCCCAGTTCCATCCCAATACATCCTTAAACCATTAATCCATCATCATCAATAATAAGTAACTGCGATAAACACTACGGGTCTGTTTGGTTGTATCACAACTAAACTTCCCGTGGTTTACGCGTATCATAAATGCGCCATAACATGCATACCAGTACAGTGATAATATCAGTAATGTCAATCAATCATTTCATCATCATTAATAATTATAACTCTCCGGTCGTAACAGTACATTCGTACGGATGTACGGACGTACGGACAACCGAAAGTACAGTGATGTTACACCTACAACCCGCCCAGACGCCATCCCACCACATACTAAACCACATATGACATTGTTGTTAATGATAATTAAGCATTTTACCTACCATCCAGTTTCATTTCCATCCTAGTTTTAAGCATTACGTTTAAAAGTTTAAAACACGCATACATTAGAATTTACCAAGCTCTTCGGTAACAACCTTAACCTCATTAACATCAACTGTAATATCCGGCTCGGTATGCTTATATTTAGGGCATACGAAAGGGTCGAGCCTACAACCCGCCCAGACGCCATCCCACCACATCCTAAACCACATATGACATTGTTGTTAATGATAATTAAGCGTCTTACCTACCACCCACTTCCATTTCCATCATAGTTTCAAATAATTTGTTTAAGAGTTTCGAACATGCACATGAAAACATTTGCAACCTCTTGGGTAACCACCTTAATCTCATTAATAACACCTGTCCTATCCAATTCGGTATGCTTATATATAGGGCATACGAAAGGGTCGAACCCACCACACAGTAAACCACATATGACATTGTTGTTAATGATTATTAAGAGTTTTACCCACCACCCATCGTCATTTTAGAATTTGATTTCCACAAATTGAAATACTGTCGATTTCTTGAGTTCATCACATATTCATGATCACCCGTAGCACTTGTAGAAACATGATATTAAATGCTTAATTAGATTAATAATTAATCATTTAAATAAAACTAAGACATGATGATTGGGTCTTATTTGACTCAATCAATTAGTCTTAGTTGTTGGTGGTGTCCAAGTTGTACCGTCTCACACGTTGCCCATATCAGGCATGACCCAAATGAGTCTACCCGTATGTGTCGGGACTTTCATGATGTGCCCATATCAGCTTGACCCTCAGACCTACTGTACATGTCAGGACTTCAGGATATCCTTTGATTTTGATCGCCTTTGTTCTTTAGAATTTGTTTGATCGTTTGATTTATGCCCATATAGCTTGACTACAAGAGTCTACTATTTATGACGGGAATTTCCGTGTGTTAACACGTGGTCTTGATTTACATACAACTAACATCCACCATAACTTGATCATTAATGATTTCATTAGTTCTTTGATTCACACACGGATAGGATTCCTTTGATCCCCTTGATTCTGATTCTAAGAATTTCATGACCATCATAATGATTATAGATTCTTGAATTTGATTCTTAGTTTGACTGAACACACACACACTGAATTAGATTTCTTTGAATTTGATCTTTAGTTTTAGTTCTCTTGATTTCCATCCCGAGTTTAGATTCTTTGAATTTGAATTTGATAGGATAAGTGTTTGTTTTAGAATTATTGTATTACTCATAAGAGTAATTTGTTAATTCTTCCGTTAACCTGCATATAATTTATCTGTACAGGAGTCCAGGATTATAAACATGTATATATAAAACATACAATAAGTAAAAGCATTTACGTAAAACATATCTAAATAAAAAGGTTTACGCATGCTTCTCAGCCCCACGTTTGAAAACAACAATGTTTAGAAAAGGGGCAATGAACTCACCTGTGTTGCTCTGAATTGAACCACAATAAAATGCGCGCTCGTTACTTGTGGATAATGTTTCTTTAGTACCTGAGTTGTTTTAAGGGGATTCGTATACGATAAGTATTTATAATAGTCGTATCTAGGGTCTTGGTCTTGGTGTGCAACTAAGTGTCCTATGTTACTAATGTGTTTCTAGGATTTCATCTAAGTAGTCTAAACATATTACCCATAAAATACCCCTTTATCCCGTAATTAAATACATCTAAACCTTAATTAGATAAGGTTTATGTTAATTTCATCATAAGTCTTTAATTAAAACATTTTTAATTTTTTCAATTTAAGTTAAACATTTAGTTAGAAATCATTTAATTTAATTTAATAAGGTTTATAAATCAATTTCTTTTATTAAAAGCGTAATTAATTTAAGAGAAATATAGTTAAACATGATGGGCTTAGGTTAACGTCATTGGATTACCCATGGGGCCATTACTAGTCCTTGATTTACCCATGATTCCTTGATCGTTTATGTGTATAACTCATCCTAGATAGTTCGATTGAACAATCTAATGTGGTTATATGTTTGCGTAACATTTCTAAGTGTTAGGTGTTAATAGCTATATTAACACTCATAACCTTAGATGATTGTTTTGATTTTCAATAATTTATCAATGCGTTGAACCCAAAATGATGTACACAACCCATGTTTAGATTTTAATAAGGTTTAAGAAAACTCTTGTTATTCAAAACCCTAATCCATGATTTCTTTAAATAAACTCTTGCATTTTAGACCAACCCATATTCAAGGTTAAACCTCATTGTTCTTAGGAGAAACCTTAGTTCCTTGCCTCATAATGAAACAATATTAACCTCTACCTTGTTAAACTCTATGTTTGATCCAATGATTCACCCAAGCTTGATTGTATGAAAAGAAACCCTAATATCCTTTTCCCATGCACACACACACCATGCATGCAACTAGGTATTCCAATTTTCATGCAATCCTTCGATTGAAAGCTCGGCTGAGTAGCATGAGCGAAAGACGAGTGCTTGGGCCGAATGTATATGCAACCGAAGGTGGTGATGACCGACTGAAGATGGCTTGGCCGAATAGGACTTGGCCGATCGAATGGAGCAACATGGCCGAAGGTGACCTTGGCCGAATAGCTGGGCCGTATGGGACCTGGACGAATAGAGCTTGGTTGTTCGAATGAGGCTTGAACCGAAGGGGGTGGTGCGAATGGGTTTGGACCGAACTAGGGTGGGCGCATGGCTGCTTCGGCCGAATGTGGGCAGTGGGCTCATTAGGTGAGCTGGCTTCACCTCATTCGGACCTTCGAAACTCACCATCATGAAATCCCATTTTCGACCTAAACGACCAGCCCGTGTTGTCTAGCAAGTTCCTAACACATACTAACGTGGTTCTGTGGTGTTTCCCTAAGGTTATGAGGGTTTAGAACCGGTTTCTATAGGTGATTCGAACAAGGGTTTGAAAACCCTAGAAAACTGAAAAGGAAACTCATTTTTACCTCAAATCAGTCGGTTGAAAGCTTAGATCGGCAATACTTTAATGTTCTACAAGTTGTAGAGGTCGTTTGGACACCAAGAATGCTCGATTTCATGGAGAAATGAAGAAGATGAAGCTTGAGGTTCTAGAGAGAGAAAGTGGAGAGAGTGACAGGAATGGGTGGGTGGAGCTGGTAGGTGGGGGAAGAAGAGGCCATAAATGCCTCATTAACTGGGCTAAAAATACCCGAGTATGTTCGTTCTCATTCGGTTTCGCGTAGAATGTCGGTTTTTTTTCGTTTTCGTGACGAACGTCTCGGTTTTAAATGTAAAGTTTGTAAATTTATTTTAGTTGGTAATTCTTAGTAACTTAACTAAATATCTTCCGTTTATTTAAATTTTTGAAAATATTTCAATTTACAGTTTAAAATCGAATCATAGAGTCGTCGCGCATATTTGTTCGAATCGTCACCCGTACGAATACGACGATAACTATACTTTTCAATTTTGTATTCTAAATACTAGACATCATTCAGAACGTTAAACCTTCAGATGTATCCGTACAGATCGTCACCTATACGAATAATCAGTCGGTTTAGCATTCACGTAACAACATCCGTTGTTGTTTTGTTCTGTAAAGCCTCACTTACGTTTATACATAATAGAATCCTAACTAACAATCACATGATGGTTATGTATTGCCAGATAACCATAGTTCTGAGTTACGTTTTTGCGATGATCGTGAAACAGTTCTATGATAACATGAAATGATAATGATATATGAATGACAACTGAAATGTGTAATTGATTTACTGTTTATGTTACTGTGTAGATCACTGTTCCGGTTACGTTTCCGGCACTGATGTTACAACGTTGATTAACGAAAAATAATTTTTTTGGTCAAAAACAATTTGGTTGAAAGTATTCCATCACAATGTTTTTCAATGTCTGATCACTCTAACTCCTTTAGAAATGATACATGTTGATCTATCTGGTCCAATTCATGAAAGAAGTTTCGTGGTAAATTTTTTTCTCTTGTATTTACTAATGATTTTTCTAGGTTTTGTTGGTTTTTATTTATAGATACTAAAGGAGAAACTGTAGAAATATCAAAGAATCTGATTATCAAACTTGAAACTGAATTTAAGAAGAAATTTCACTGACAATGGAATAGAATTTAAAAACCATAACTTGGAGTTGTTCTGCATTCAACATGGAATTACTCATCAATTTAGTGCACCTTACAATACTCAGCAGAATGGAGTTGCTGAAAGAAAGAATTTCACGCTGATTGAGAAAGCAAGAACCATGCTTGTTGATTCTTACATACCGATTACTTTTTGGGCTGAAACTGTCAACACTACAAGCTATACAATGAATAGAGTCTTTGTTGATGGATGATATGTCCCTAGTTCTATGTATGGTCTGATTTTGATTGTATAAAGTTTATATCAGTAATGAAATCGATTATTCTGTATTGTTCGTTTACGTTTATTCAAGTTTAATATATTTGACTATGTTTGACTTTGACTTTATCTATCATACAGACCAATTCGTGCGAATAATACCTACGAATGAGTTCATTCGGACGAATGAACGCTAACGAATGACTAAGGCGAACGAATGAGTCACTCGCATGACTCATTCGGGAGTCTGACTCATTCGGCTAAACCATTCGCCCTGATGAGTGTTTCGCACAACTTATTCGGCCGAATGAGTACAACCTATATATACCCCTGCAAACAGAATGTTTTTAACACTTTTTTCTGACCTCTGACCATTCCCTGCCACATCTATAGGGTTTCTGTGCCGTCACCCCTTCTCCAAGTTCGTTTTCATCCCCGTGGTGTTTGATTTTGATCAAAACGTTGACTCCACATCATCGGATTTCCACGGGGCTTGGTGATTTTGATTGGAAAACCCTCCAATAGGATTCCGCACTATTCGAGGGCCTGCCGAACAGAATCCGCAAGGAACCGAGTGGTTTCCTAGGTCCTATAGTCTTTACAGTCAATAAGCACATGAAGACTTTCTATGAATTGTTGAAAGGGCGGAAGCCAAATTTGTAGGTCCCAAAGTTGATAAAAATATCAACTTGAGTAGAAAAATAGCAGCAACAATCTTCGAAAGAGTGAGTAATCCAAAATAGAAGAAGAAACAAGTGTTTTGCATTGATAAATTTGTGAAATTTACAAGGAGTGTTTAATAGTCCTAGAAGCACTACCTCGTGATCCGAACCCATACATGTACAATATACATCTATTTATACTTGAATACAAGTTCATGATATCTAAAGTTCACGAAGTTCAAAGTGCTCGGCCGAGTACTTTGACTTCAATTTCTTCTTCTTCAGCTTCATTTTGACATCTCTTTGTCTTTTCTTAGGCTCTACAAACTCCCCCTAGACTGATAAAATTAATCAAGGTGCAAAGTAGTTGTGAATGATCCAGCACCAGCATACAAGTTGTTGGTAATATCAAGAGCCACCCCCTTAGTGAAGGGCTTCGCCTCTCTGTCGAATCTGTCGACGACCTTTATTGTGTTCTGAAACAAAACAATCATGTCTATACCCCCAAACTTCAATAAGTCCATGTGATACAAAATGAACATATCTCCTGGCTCTAGGACAATAACAACTCCAAAAGTGTCATTATCAAAGTACCAAAATTTGAAGTCTTTCAGATTGTCATCTGGAACCCTTGTATGTACAATATATAAGAAACTGATTTCTCTGTTTTTGGTGGAGGATACTTTACAAAAACTCATGGTTCTTTCTTGATAGGATCTAGGATGTATTTGTGCTTGAATCTTTTGACTGGCTTCATAATGGAGAAATTTTTATCACATTGATCTTTCTAGAACTTGGCAAATTGATCAGCATTGTTTACTTTTCAACGGTCATGAATTGGAATTTGTTCAGATTTCTGAGATCAATGGCTGGCAAAGAACATAAATCGTGAGGTCTTTTGAAGTACTCTAGCTTTCTGTTATATCGTTTCAGCATGTACAACTGCTTCTCATGATCAAAGCTCCAGCTAACGATCGTAAACCGGTCGTTGCGGATGGAATAAACAACCTAAGTTCTAGTAGTATTTAGAAATTCAGGATCCTTTTCATTTTCATCCTGATCTGTTGATAGAAAAGTTTGTTGTTCTGATTTTTGTGCAGGCTTCCAGTCCTTTTTCTCAAACCCATTCTCGATAACTTCATCAAAACCAACGAGATGATCTTTCTGAGGAGTGACATACTTGTGAGAATACAAGTAGTACAGATAAGAAGCCTGTGTTGCATCACCACCGAACATCTCATCTGTGACTGTCTCCTGTGTTTGACTAGATCAAGAGGGTTGTTGCAAATCATCTTTCCTTCATTCTTCAATTATTGCTTCAAAAATAGAATCCATGCTGACATTCTTAAACATACTGTCAAATCCTTACTCGGTAAACTCATCAGCAAGTCCTTGGAAGGTAAGATTGTCTGGCAGATCATCAAAGAAGTAGTCATCAAGATCATCAGTAGTCTTACTAGATGACTCATTTCCTTTGTTGTCTCCATCTTTATCTTCATCATCTTTCTTGCCTTTCTTTTGATCCTTTTCTTTATCATCTCCTTTGTCATTATCATCATCATTATCTTCGTCATTATCATCATCAGCCTCATCATCTTCATCTTTGTCTTTGTCATCATCAGTCTTATCTTCTTTGTCATCATTTTTTTTATGAGAATGCTTAGACTTCTTCAGTTCTTTGACTTACTTTAATATCAACAAAATGTTCTTCTCCATTGCTGCAAGTTTTCCATCTTTGATTTGTATGTCCAGTCTCGAGTTCTTGATCTCCAAATCTTTCTTTTCAAAGTCTTGTTCAAGTATGAAGACGCCAGACTGAAGGAGATCCATATCAATAGGCTAGTATTATAGAACATATTCAGATGATGATCCTACAGGATCCTTTCCTTTATCGATCTTGGCCTTGGAGGGAGAACGAGGATGTGAGAAGTGAATATGAGTTTGTGATTGGGGTGGTGATATGGGACTGACAAGAGATGGTGGTTTTGTTGGTGATAGAGGTTTTGGTAATGGAGGCGACTTGCATTTTGTAGTAGATGGTGGTTTTGGTGGTGTTTGGAAGGTTTGAGGTGGTATTTGGGTGGTTTGATGTGATGGAGCGTGAGGTTGTGAGGCTTGTTTCTTCTTGATCCTAGGATCCGTGGAATGTCCTGACACCATCTTCAGTCTTTTATTAGGTGTAAACTTAGGTGATGGAATGTAGTCATCATTCTTGTCATCGGCTATGGATGGCTTAGGAGCTTCAACTGCCTTTCTCTTTCTCAGTCTTTCCTTTTCAAAGGGCTTGAATGGTACGGGCTCGTACAACTCTGATGAAGATTCTAAAGAAATAACTTCATCTGATTCTTTGTAAGCTGCCTCATCATGTTTTTCAACCACAAAAGCAGTCAGGTTGATGGGATCATTGATGCCAACATCTAAATTAGAAACCTTCTTACCTTTTTTATTCATCACCATGTATGAGAAAATATCGAATGTCATCTTCTTCTAGTACGAGCATCCCAATAGTAGGAACAAGATTCTGATGTCTCTTGTTGATGATGATTTGGATGAATCATGGGAAGGCTAGGAAACACTCTTTTCTCTTGCCCTTTATGTTATCTTACATGTTCTTGAAGATCATGCTGTAGTAGTTCAAGTCAGTTCCCAAGTTCAGCACCACCATACAATAACTCATGGTGGAGTTTAGAAAATCATATCTTCCTATCCTTCAAGAAAGGCACTAAGTGAAAACATGTGCCGGATACCTTCAGTAAGGGTGGATAAGCTTCTTCTCAGTAGGTGGGTAGCCTCTTTCATACCCCATTCTTTGTAATGTGGCTTCAACTTGTAGATCAGCTAGTTTAGTTGGATCAGAGACTTTGTCTCTAAACTGTAAGCATTCCCTGAAAATTTCTTTAGAGATCAAAATGGAAAGTCCTTGCACCTTCCTGATAAGACGAATGTTTCCTTTTGACTCTTTTTCTTCCTTCACTGAATTGAAGAAGTCATGAATGAATGTTGAGAAAATCGTAGAAGACTCCATAATTGCATAGTTGATTGGAAAAGGGATTAGACCATAAACCATTGACTTGAACATATCATTCTTGTTAGGAGGATCACCTAGAAATGCAGTGATGTTGTGATCTGTCACAAATCTCAGTTCTACCATTTTTCGAGAAAAACATGAAAACAGACTAAGTTAGATAAATTCTCAAAACTTCAAAAATTTCAAAGTTTTCGAAACACATTGAGTTCACGAAATTAGAAGAGTATTCAAAAAATCAGAAGTAATTGAACAAGATAGTATTCGATTGTTCATGAGTATTAAAGAATAATTGTATTCGAAAATTAAGAAGTATTTGAAAAGTACAAGTAATCGAACTTGAAAGTAATCGAACTTGAAAGTAATCGAACTTGAAAGTAATCGAACTTGAATGTTTACGACCTTCAAAAGTTTTCGAAATGTATTTTCGTAAACTTTATTTTGCTTGGAAACTTCTCAGTGTTTCTCCTTTGGAAATGATTTTTATATTGTTTTGATCGAAATTCAAAAAGATTCCACATACTAAAAAATCTTTTTTTAATTTGAACTGGTTTAAAAGGATTTCTCAATTTAGTGAAGTTTACAAACTAAAAGTCTTTGAAATTCTTAAAACTCAGTTTTATTAAAATTTAATGGTCCAAATTTGCACAAAATTCACACCTTATGTCGCTTATTTGAGAATTATCAAATGGCCGGATCCAAAATTTGCTAAGTTTTCTAAATCAAGGTCTAGATCTCAAAAGTGCTATGAAGTTCTTGAAGTGAAAGATATGGAAATGAGAAGTGTTCGAAGTATATGTAGACCTGGAGTTCAAGTGCTTCTTTTTCGTGATTTTTTAACTTCGAATACTTATGTTTTCGTGACCTTTAACTTCGAGTACTTCTCTCGAAATCGAGTACTTTATTATTTCGAGATCTTTTCAATTTTTGAGAAATTTTTAACTTTTCTTAAAAATATAAATAAAAATAAAAATAAAAAATAAAATGAAATAAAATAAAAGAAAATTTTGAAAAAGCAAAAATGTTTAGTTAGCTCAATTTTGTGATATCAAATCTCCTTCAAAAATTAATTTATTTCAAAACAAATTTCTCGATTAAAATTTTTGAGATAATTATAGTTAACTATAAAGTTCTGCTTGTCTTTCCATATTCAGATAATGAAATTGTGATTAATTATGTTCAATGTTTATTAAAACATTTAAATTTTAGATAAAATAAAATACATTGTGTGGGTATGACATGCAACCTATCATTCTTGCGAAAAATCTTTTTATAAAATTTTAAATTTTGTTCCAACGAACACAAAACATATTTTGAGATATTTTTTTTGAGAAGAGAAAGAACTAATTATTTTATTAGATCAGAGTGAAGAACAAACAATGAGTTTTATCATCTTTGTACAAATTTTGCGTCTTTATTTTACGCTAATCTGCAGATACATTGGTTTTCACGTCACACACCTAGGTCTTTTTGCTTTCGCAAAACAAAAGTGATTCAACAAGTATTTTTCGCTCTTTGTTTTCAGAAAACATGGAAAATACCTAATTTTGTTCAAAATCTTTTTAATGTTTATTAAAACATAATCTGAATTTAGTTAAAAGTATTCATGAGAGGTTAAATAGGTTTTGCAGTACTCAAACATATCTGATCTTTCCGAAAATTTTTATTTATTTATTTATTTATCTGATTTAGACTTTATCACAATTATTTTCTATTACGAAAAACATGCTTACTTATTTTACTATTCTGCAGTATCTAATTTATATTTTAAGATATTGTTTTAAGAGAAGTAAATTTTAAGCAAGGGAAATTATTTCACTTCCCAATTGAACCATTTTACTTGACTTTCTAATTAAAATCCTTTTGTATTTTTCTTAATTAAATAAAACAAAATCTTTTTGTATTTATCTTAATTAAACAAAATTTTTTTTTTGTATTTTTCTTAATTAAATAGAACAATATCTTTTTCTATTTTTCTTAATTAAGAAAACAAAATCTTTTTGTATTTTTCACCCCTTATATTTGTGATTAAAGTGAATGTAAGGCACAAATCAAGGGAAGACTAACAAAATCAGAGACATAGATGTAAATGTACTTGAATGTGAAAGTATTCGGTCGAATACTTTCTCTTCGTTAACTTTTTTTGTGTACTTCTGATTTCGTATACCTTAGAGTAGTATTTATAGACATATTGTAAAAAGTTCTAGGTTCGGATCCCAAGGTAGTGTATCTAGACGTATTGTCACACCTTGTAAAATTCACAACTTTATTTATGCAAAAAACTTGACTTCTCTTCTACTTTAGATTCCTCACTCAATAGAGTTTGTTGCTGCTTATTTTTATGTCAAGTTGAGAACTTTATCAGCTTAGGGACCTACAAGTGGTATTAGATCTTTGGAGCTCGTTTTCAACATCAAGATTGAAGCGTTGTGCATCAAGTATTCGTCTTTCTTGTTCGTTTTTTGATTGGGATCTTATTAATTAAGTTGGAGCTCAAAATCTTGCAAGAAAAAATTATCTTGTGATTTTCTTGAACTTTGGTCATCAAGTGCTTCTAATTTTGTGAAATTTCTGGTTCGTATACTCAGATATCGAGAACTTCCATCTATGAGAACTTTCAGGTTCGAAAACTCAGGTTCAAAGACAATGCTTTGAAGATGTTTGAAACATTGATGCATATCCTACGGGGAGATTGTTAAGTCCAAATGTTGAAACTCGTAGGGACTATTTAACCAGGAACAAGGACTTTAGATTTGTGGTCAAAGCTTTTGGTATTTTCTCCCTCTAAAGTTTAACACTTAGTTATTTTTAGTTGTTTAGTTTTTGCTAGAAGGAGAGAAAACATAATAGCATCACAAGGAATTTTTGAGGAATGTAATTCAAGTATTTCAGGGAATGTTGGGGTTTAAGTACACAACATTCAATGTTATAAGACAAATAAATAAAAAGACAAATAGCTGACACTGTTATAGACAATGAATGTTCGGAAGAGTACAACTAATACAACGTCAACAAATACGGAATCACAAGTCTTCAGAAGTCTTTACTTCTTCTGAGGTTGAGATAGTTGTTTGAAAGTTCAATGGTTATTCTTTCGTAAGATGTTTGTCGGAAGCTGATTAAACAGATGTTATTACTTAATCAGATGTTGTCTTCTGAAACAGTGGTTTTCTTCTAAAACAGTGGTTGTCTTCTGAAGGATCAAGTTCAACTATTATCTTCCAAAGCCAAGGAGATCTGCGGTTGTGCTTTTGCGAATCTTCCTCTGTAAAGCTTCCGATGCTGAAGTTCACTAGTTCTGCTCAAAGAAGAAAAGGTATCCGTGGTTGGTCAATCCACGGTTTTATTCAGTGGTTTAGCTTTAATGGTTTTGCTCATCAGTCCATATTTTCCAACTATCTCCCTCTTGACTGATGAAGCCAAAATGCCTTAGAGCCAAACCAATTTTATTTCTAAGAGTCCGAACATAATTCAGTACTTCATTTTCTATTTCAGCATTTTCCAAGGTTTTATGCTGCATTTCCTTTGGATCGTGATTGGGTAGCTTGAGAATTTCATCCCAATTTGAGAATAAAGTCCTTGATCCATTGAATCTCTCAATGATCATGCTTTTGAAGATATAGTCATAGAACCATCACTTTATTCTGGCTCCAGAATTTGTGATCTGAAAGGGTTGGGATTTAGGAGAAGGACCTAAGGGAAGAGAAGCTCCAGCAGGCTAGTGAATTATTTCTCTCCTTTTTACTTGATCGTTAGAGTCAAGTACTTTCTTGACTACTGCATGAGGATGAGGCTCATAGTGCCTTAGAAGATTAGGAAGAATCTCTTTTTAAATTTCAACCCAAGGTTTGAAGTTGACAACAGATGGAGGTTCCTCAGATCCAACACCTAGACTTCCAAGAGGTGCATTAAGCAAATGGTCAAGCATTGTGCTTGGATTTGCATCCTTGAGCTTAGACACGATAGTGAGAGAGGATGGAGTAGCTTCTTTCCAGAGCTCAGGATGATCACTGTTTTTTCTTTTGAATTTAGACCATTCATCAAACAGTATTTCATCCTTCCATCTCATGATTGTGTTCTTTGGACCCCATTGAATTTGAATGAGGATGTGTTTTATTCTTCTTCTTTGCTCAATGGTCTTCTTCTTCTTGATGTCTGCCTTTATTCTTTTAGAAAGAGCCTCAGCTTCATTTCTAAGGCCTGTGATATCCCAGTTACTAAAGGTTTCAACTTTATACTTACCTTCCTTCAGCAGAAACTTGATCAGTTGCTCCCTCTCAGTCTGATAAGATTCACCTTGTTGCTAATCCATCAGGGCTATCTGTTCCTGATAGGCTTTGACCAGCTCGTCTCCTTAAAGACCAACAGCTTCTAGATCAGCCAAGATCTTGTTTTCCCTTTCAGCTACTTTATTCTTTATCTCTTGAAGGTCTTCAGCTGTGGGGAATTGCCTTACAGGAGAGTGGGATTCTTTTAAAGGGGAGGTTTGTGGTTCTTCAGCTTCAACATTAGCTGGCTTTATTGGTGAGGGAGCTTTGGTGGTTTTAGACGGGTTGGAGTCAAACCCATCATCATCAGCCAATTTAAGCCTTCTCTGTCTTGGAATTAGAAATGAAATGGGTTGATTATCACTTGAGTTTGAGCTTGGTTCTTGAATGGGAGTTAAATGATTCTTAGGTTTATTGGCGGGGGTTTTGGGTTTTCTGGCCACACTATTTTGTCTTCTTGTGAAAGACTGAGTGATTATGGGAACTGGTTTTTGGCTTATTTTGTATGCATTTAGAATGGTGGGAAGTGAGGTATGTGAGGATAGTTCTAGAAGGGTTTGAGAAGCAGATTTGGGAGAAAGGGTAGGTGAGTTTTCTTTATTTGTTTGTACATGTGAAGAAAGGATGGATATAGTAGGATAAGTTTGTTTAGGAGAAATTTGGTTATGTTAAGATTGGACAGACTCAGTTTGAACTGGTATGTCCTGAGTGGTGGAGGCTAAGGAAGAAGGGGCTGTGGTTATAGGTTTTATTGGTTCAGTGGGAGCAGGTTTGGTAGGTTTGGGTTTTCTGGTCACACCAGATGCTATAGTTTCCACTTTAGCTTCAGCTTCCCTTGTTTTTGTTCAAAGCTGGCTTTAGAAACCTCCATCTGAAATTGTTGATCTAGGGCAGCTTTGAGAAGTGCCTCCTGATTTTTCAATCTTATTTCCTTCATTCTTCTTTGCTCAGCCTTGTCTTCAGCCCTTTTGGCAGCTTGGGCTGAAGACAAGAGCCTTTCATTCTTCCTCTTTTTGGCTTCATCAGCTTGTTCCTTGAACCAAGGAGGAGCTATTCCTGTGAGAGACTACAAAAAAAGAGTATGATTAGCCACCTCATGTTGTAAAGAAGAAATTTTGTAGTCTACAGAAATTTTTAGTAGATCCAGTTGTAACTTCTGGTTGGTGAGGAAGTCTTTGGTAAAGCTGGCGAAGAATGTGGTGAGATGGGTGTGAAGAAGTGGGTGTAACACTTCTTGAAAAGCTTGGCTTGAGAAGGTGGGTGAAGTGGAAGTAGGTGGAGTATTTGGGGAACCTTCAAGTGAAGGTGCCTACATTGGGATAGATTGGGGTTGCAGGACTTGGTTATTCAAGGCTTTTGTGACTAGCTCAGTGAGCTTGGCCATATCAGCCTGAATATGGGCAACAGAAGCCGTCAAATCCTTTAATTTGATACATGATTCGTCCAACCTTTTACGTATATCATCCGAATCCCTGACTAGTGAGTCAGTTTTATCATGACCTGATTCCATCTCAGAAATGTCATGTACCCCTTGTTCTTGGTTTTGGGGATTTCTAGCCTCAGTTTCAAAAACTTCATTGGCTATTGCCATAGCTGGAGTCTTAGTGCCTGATCCATCCAGATGAAGACCCATTGGGCTTTCATGTGAGATGGATGCTCCAGATATATGATCATGATGTCCAGATGGACTAGACACATTGATCTCATCCTCTACTCCATGGGTAGGAGATTGATGATTTTGACCAGAGGTTTGATGGGGCTGCTCCTCAATTGGTGAGGGGGGAGGAGAACCAATTTGCTCAAAATGTGAATCAATCTCATGGAGAATTTGGGCAAAGGAGTCAAGGGCTTTATGTGGTGAAGAAATAGAAGTGTCCTTGGGAGATTGGACTGCCATCTGAGTGTTAAATGACACTTCAGTGGTTTGTGTGGGATCCCGTTGGTTTACAAAATCATCATGTTGAGAGGATGGATGAGGAGCTAGATGGGTTTGAGATGTAGTATCCATGTGTGAGGATGGAACAGATGGATCTCTCTGTCCAGTGGGGATAGAGACTTGTTCAGGAATCTCAACTTCCTGAACAGTCTTTTTGGGCTTTTTAGGTTTGGTAGCTTTGGTAGATGCTTTTCTTTTGGCAGGTACCTTTACAGGTGTGAAGGAGGAGGTGAATATGGGTTCACCAAGTGC
This sequence comes from Mikania micrantha, assembly GCA_009363875.1. Taxonomy (NCBI): domain Eukaryota; kingdom Viridiplantae; phylum Streptophyta; class Magnoliopsida; order Asterales; family Asteraceae; genus Mikania; species Mikania micrantha. The sequence goes on along the minus strand of CM018694.1, from coordinate 11,863,848 downwards.
GGTTGTGTCCTTAGTGTCATCCATAAGTTGGGCACAGTGTTCAACCTAATGAACACTTGCTTGTCATTGCTCTTGACATTAGAAAGAGGAGCATTGTGACAAAAATTATAGATATAAGCAAATAGACATGCCATCACAAAACGAGGATATAACAAGAATTTGGAACTCTTTTGGTGATACACCAAGTGGTCAAAAATTATTTGGGACATATTGACTCTTTTGTTGGAAAGAATTGCATACATGACATATTTCATGTTGTATGGTATTTCTCCCAACTTGTTTTCTTCTGAGAAAGATGCTGCAGAGTGGTGTTATACAGAAATTTGTACTTGGGATAGAAATAGGATTTGTACAAGGTTCTATTCTTAAGGTCTCCTTTATAGTCACACTAAACAAAGACATTGTGAAGAAGTTTGAGAGGAACAGTGGCGGCTGCATCAGTATCACCCAGATTCAAGGTAACACTAAGTTTAGAGGGGGTGATGGAGACTTGTTGACCAGCAACCACCGAAGTGATGCTTTCAGCAGATTCAGTTTTCAACACCAAATCAGAGTTTGCCCAAAACTGATTTAGGGCAGATTCAGAAATAAGAGGTTGATAATAAGTGTAGTGTGAATAAAGGAGTTTACCAGAATATCGACGACCTCATCATAGTGGAGGTATTCAGAAGACTTGGCAAGATGGGCTCCGAGGTTGTGAACCGGCTTGAGTTTCAAAGCTTCAAACGCCATGAATGCAGTGATGAGCGAAGAACAGTTTCAAGAACAAAGTGCGATTACAAATTTTTTTCCTTAACTTTAGAGAGATAAATAAGGAAAAATATAACGGTTGCAGATGAGTGAGGTTTCAGTAAAGGAAACCTCCACTTCTTATAATAAACTTAAAGTTTTACCTTAGGGATTTTACCCATTGGACAAACCTGTAATCATGAAAGAGAAAGACAAAGGACAGATCAGTACGTTCATGCACACCCTGATGTACAGACAAAGCATTGTTAGGAATGAAGCCTAGTCAGATGCCATTACACACTAACATCATGAGCAGCAAGCTCAGACGAAGTCAGTGTAAGTGCATCGAGCCAGGCGACATGTCTGACAAGCGCTAGTCTTTCGCCATAAGCAGCATTCTGAGTTTTGAATTTGAAAGAATTATCTTCTTGATCATAAGGAAGATCAACAAATTTTCGAAGGAATAGTGTAAGGACGGAAAAAGATAACCACTGATATAAATAAGGAAAAGACGATCAGTGGATATGTGAAGTAAGAAGGGTAAAATAGTAAAATGAGAAGCTATTTTCTAGCCGTGAGAACAATTAATGAGTGTCTATTCAATTAACTGTAGGGATTTAAATCTTGCAGAGTAATTAGTGATAGTCAAATCAAATGTAATTATCAATATTTTGATAACCATGGATGGAAAAGGATTTTAACCAGGGAAGGGTTTTAACCGCGGATAAGTTACCACCGGGAAAACCAAGGATGTGATAGAAACCACGGAGTGTTTCAATTGTAACAACGGATTGATTATAACCATGGATAGATATAAGGCAGTGGTTAGTATAACAACTGAAGTCTATTCGTGTTTTAGGAAAACCACTGATAAAAGAACCACGGTTATTTTATCAGTGGTTTTACATTTTTCTGTTGTTAGGATAATTTGAGATTATCCTTTTATATAATTATTTATTGTTTATGAAAAGTATTCTTAACCATACTTATTAATTTATTAACTCATATTTTTCATGCCAAATTTGGAAACAAACTTAGAAAAGGTTGATGAGCCCAAAGTGTCACACCCCGAGCCGGCGGGGTAGGATCGGAGTCCCCGTCGGGCGGAAGGTTCCCGGAGCTCGATATCGTGAGTGATAATCGGAAGTGATCAGATTGTTTACATGGCACATGATATAAATGAGAAATGCTAAGATAATAGAATTACAAAGTTAAATTACATTAGTACCGTTATAATTTAACAATGTAAATCTATTGTAAACATCATAAAATGACTATCTTGTATTTACACAAGATATACAAAATAAATTGTATAATGATGTCTTCACAAGTATGCAGGTCCAAAATACTAAGTCTTCTATCTGAAGCCCTAGTCCAAAAGAAATGACTTCTTAATTAACTTGTTCGTCACCTGAGAAGTCATGCAAAAAGATCAAGTCAAAACATGGTTGGTGAGTTCATATAGTTTTAGTAATTGAAAATGATTTGAAAACCTCCTTTGGTAAAGACCCTAACCTCATTAACACCACATGTAATATCCAAATCGGTATGCTTATATATAGGGCATATGTAGGGTCGAACTTACCGCCCGCCCAGCCACCGTCTCACCACATACTAATCCGTATATGACACTGTTGTTAATGATAATTAAGCATTTTTACCCTTAACACCACCCATTAGTTCTTCTGTTTGTTGTCCCTGTAATTACAATCATTTGAAATCCATATTGGTTTCATAAGTTCATCACATAATATGATCAACCACAGTAATTGTATAAACAGTTATAAATGTTTAAGTAAATGAATAATAAACATTTAATAAAATCTAAGTCCAAATGATTGGGGCCTTGGTCAAACTCGAGTAGACTAGTCTGTCAATCTAGGTACTTAGTAGTTAGGGATTCTGTAAATATCCTCAAACATATGACCTACAAATCAAACGGTCTAGCTAGGACTTCTTGAAATGTAGGGTTTTTGTTTCGTCTGTTTTGGCATATGTTATCTCTGATATTTCCCAGGTTTTCCCTTGAAAATGATTTATTGATTCGTCTGATTCTGTTACAAGATGTACTTGATTCGTTGATCGTAGAATACTAGATTCATTGATCAAAATGTACACTTGATTCATTGTTCAACAAACACTTGATTTGTAGAACATTGAATATTGTCTTTGCAAAGATTGTTTCGTTTGATTTGTTGAAGTCCCACACTTGTTTTGTCAAAATGTTTCGTTTGATTCATTGAATTCACCCATTTGATTCGTCAAAATGTTTAGTTTGATTCCTTGAACTCCCACACTTGTTTTGTCAAAATGTTTGATTTGATTCTTTTGAAATGTTTTGATCTGTTGAAATGTTTTAGTTTAACCCGATTATTCACTTAATTTATAAGTAAATCATTTAGTAAACCTGCATAAAACCTTCCTAGACATGGTCTAGGATAACATTTATATATGTGAACATAAAAAATTAAAAGCATTTAAGTAAACAATTTAATAAACAGTTTACGCATGCTTCTCAGCCCCGCGTTTTAAAACAAAAATGTTAGAAAAGGGGCAATGAACTCACCTATGCTGCTATGTAAATTGATCTAACACAAATTGCGCGCTCTTGTTGTGGCTAGGTTTCTTCAGTTCCTAAGTTATTTTATAAGAATTCGAATATAATAAGTGCGAGTAATAGTCGTTGTGCCTAAGGTTGGGTCTTGTTGTGTGTGCAACTAAATGTCTTAGCACTAAGTGTATCTAAGATCTAATCTATCTTAGTTACCCTTTTTTTATGATCCCAAATCCCATAGTTAGTTGTAATAACTTACCTTTACATTTTTAGAAATTTCGGCAGAGTTTCCTTTGTTTTTAGTTTAAATCCGGACAATGATATTGTCTATTTTACCACAAAATCCATATCAATTATATTACAACAACTTTTATAACTAAATAAATTTAAATGAAACAATCGCCATTTATAAATTACATTTCCAATTAAACAAAGCTTTAGAAATTATTAAATTAACTTTTATAAATTTATAATACCTTCATTTTAGTTAGAAACATCATTACTTACGTTTAAGTAATCATTTAATGTATAATGGGCTCAATTATGCCCCATTGGGCCCACTTAGGCCCAAGTGATAACTTTTGATTCTTTCTTGATCATAACCCAAAATGAACCATATGTCATAGGTATCCAATTCATTCATGTTAACAACCCCTTAGAGTTGTTAATGTGTGTTAATGATCTTAGTTATAGAACTTCTACCCCACAACTTGGCTTCATTATTTCCTTTCACTTGTGACTAACACTTGTATTAATCCCATGCACCTACGTATTCCATGCACACACACACAACTAGGGTTTTCTTTTGCTTCATGCATACTCACACAATATTTATCCATGTGTGCGACTTATGAGATCCATTCCTCGTTAGAACCTAAATTAATGACCAACTAATCATTTCTCATGTTCTTTACACTAGTTATGGGGATGCTAAGCCCCACTTTGACCGAATTAGGCAGCCATAGGGATCGGATCATGGTTAGGGCAGCGAACCTTCTTGCTAATTCCCTAAGGTTCGGCTGAGTTTGAAACATTATAAGGTTCGGCCATTGCATGGGTTCGTGTAAGCTTCGTCTCCCATGCAAAATGATTTAGAGTTCGGCTGAAATAGGATCCACGAACCTTCAAGGGTTCGGCTCTATCAAAGGTTCGGCCATGATGAAGCCAAACGAACCCTTAGGGTTCGGCCGCTATGGGTTCGGCTAGAACATGGAAGGTTCGTTTATCTTCAATGGTTCGTTGTCTGCTCATAGGTTCGGCACCCAGGAGGTTGCAGGTTCGTTGCAGAGCCATGCAGGTTCGTTGCCAGGGCCATGCAGGTTCGTTGCCAGGGTTCGTCCCTGGTTCGACCACCCACGAGGAGTGTTCGGCTGGTCGTAGCCATTTCCAGAAGGTTCGGCCGACCGAAAGGAGTCACGAACCTGTATTTTCTTTTCCATTCCCGTGAGCTCAACCTGTTACATTCTAGTTTCTAGGACGTCCTAAGTGCTACACATGGTTTATTTCAAGATTATCTAATGCTCAAACTCGACTAAAATCATGATAATCATAGGGGTTCGTGGAACATCTAAAACCGCAAATAAAGTCGAGTCTTACCTCAAATTCGATGGATAAAGGCTTGAAATTCTTGTACTTCTGTGATCTATGCAGCAAGAGGATCGTGGTGACACCAAATTTGCTCAAATCCGCCTTGAAACAAGCTTCAAATCTTAGAGAGAAGGTTAACTTCTTAGTGAGAGAGCTAGAGAGAGAGAGTGACGAAATTGGATCAAGAAAGTGAGTTGGTGTTGGTTGGTGATGCATTAAATGTTCTCATTTAATGTATCACCGATACCCGATGTTCGGTCTCGATCGGTTTCGCGAAAAAGGCCGGATCGTGTAGTTTTCGTGACAAGACGACACGATTATAAAATTAGAAATCATTTAATTATTCTAGGTTGTAATTCCTAATAAATTTACTAATATCTTCTCTATATTTTAAATTTAAAATATTAATTAACTGTTTAAATTGAATTGTACGGTCGTCGCGCGTATTCGTTCGAATCGTCACCTGTACGAACACGACGATAACTATACTTTTCAATCTTGTTTTCTAATTATAGAATATCATTCAGAACGTTAAACTTTCTGATATATTCGTACAGATTGTCACCTATATGAATAACCCGTCAATTTAGCATTCACGTAACGATGTTCGTGTTGTTTTGTTCTTTAAAGCCTCACATACATTATTACATAATAAATCCTAAACAAATAATCACATGATGGTTCTGTATTGTCAGATAACTATTTGACTCAAGAACCATTGTTTCTGAACTGTTTTTCTGTTAAATGTTCCTGAAATTGTTCTATGACAACACACTATGATAATGATAAATTGCATGAATATGAAACTTACTGAAATGTATATGGTTCGTACCTGTTTTACTGTTCATATACTGTAGAGATCACTGTTCCGGTGACGGTTCCGGCACTGATGTTACACAAAGGCTTGGTAAATATATCTCTTATTTGGTCACTTGTGGATACATGTTTTGGGACTATCAATCCTTTTTTAAAACAGTCTCTTATAAAGTGATGTCTTATTTCTATATGTTTCGTTTTCGATTGATAGACAAGATTTTTTATTATATTTTTGGCAGCTTCACTATCTATTAAGAGGGGTGTCTTTAGTTATGTTATTCCAAATTCCAACATTTGGTACTGTAACCAAAGGATTTGGGCAGTGCAATGAGCTGCTGCAATGTACTCAGTTTCAGCAGTTGAGTTTGACACTGAAGTTTGCTTTTTTGCTTTGCTATGAGACCAAGAAATTTGCAAAGAACTGATATCCTCCTGAAGTAGACTTCCTATTGAGTGAACATCCTGCATAATCACTGTCTGAAAAACCAACAAGCTTGCAAGATTGATTAACAGGATACCAAATATCTAGTACAGAAGTACCTTTGAGGTAACTAAATATCCTCTTCACAAATGAGAAATGGGATTGTTTAGGGGCATATTGGTATCTTGCACAAACACATGTTGCATACATGATGTCTGGCCTTGATGTAGTGAGACACATCGAAGATCCAATCATGCATCTGTAGAGAGTTTGATCTATAGGTTCACGATTTTCATCTGGAGTTATTCCAGGTGCCGTTGCCATGGGGGTATAAATTATTTTGCAATCAACCACTTCAAATTTATTCAGAAGATCTTTTACATATTTGGAGTGATGAATGAAAGTTCCATTAGGGGTTTTTTTGACTTGGAGTCCTAAAAATGTTTTTAGTTCACTTAAAGCACTCATTTCAAACTTAGAAGACATTAATTTTGAAAATTGTTAACACAAGGAAGGTTTTGTTGATCCAAAAATGATGTCATCAACATAGATTTGGAGCAGCAAAAGTTCCTTGTCTACCCTCTTGATGAACAAAGTCTTATCAATGGTTCCTCTAAAAAATTTATTTGAAAGAAGAAATTGAGAGAGAGTATCACACCATGCTCTTGGTGCTTGTTTTAAACCATAGAGTGCTTTGTCTAGTCTGTACACCCAATCAGGATGATGAACATCATCAAATCATGGTGGTTGATAGACATAGACTTTCTTCTTTATAGTTCCGTACAAGAATGCACTTTTTATATCCATCTGAAATACCTTTATATTGTGGGATATAGAAAAAGCAAGGAAGAGGCTTATGGCTTCAAAGGCCACAGGGGAAAATGTTACATTGTAATCAATGCCTTCCTTTTGGTTGTATCTTTGCACTACCAATCTGGCTTTATTTTTTATTACAATGCCTCTACCATGAGTTTTATTTCCGAATACCCATCTAGTTCCTATTGGGTATTTTCCTTTGGGAAGGGGCAAAGAGTCTAGACATTTTTCCTTTTAAACTGTAACAGTTCATTCTTCATAGATGAAACCCAATTATTATCTTTAAGAGCCTCTTGATACTTAGATGACTCAATTTGGGATAGGAAGGCAGCATGAAGACAAAACTTTGAAATCTAGCTCCTGATTTGAAATCCTTTACTTAAATCACCCAAAATCTGTTCTAAGGGTGATTTGTATTCAGGGGAATGATGTCCAAGCAATTATTAGCTGAAGCAGCATCAGAAGAAGATAGATTATCAGTGGGGCCGGGAGAGCTTTCAGATGAGGTAGCATGATATTGTTCAGAGGTATCTACTGGTGCATTATCAATTATTAGGGATGTGGAAGTAGGTACATGTTCATTCTGATCTTGATGCTATATTGGATGAAAAGGGATGGAAGAAAAGAAGTGAGACACTAAACACTCCTCAAGTGAAGATAAATCTTCAGAAGTTTGACAAGACTATGAAGAAAGAGAGATGGAAGAGGCAGGAGGAGTGTAGGTAAAACTTTCATGATCAAACAAATCATCAGGAGTGGAAGGAAAGGAGGAGGTTGATGCAGATTCATTGAATTTGACATCAATGGATTCCTCAACAATTTTAGTCTTGAGATTCAAAGCTCTGTAAGCTTTGGAAGTTTGAGAGTATCCAACAAAGTAGCCCGAGTCCACTTTTGCAGCAAACTTGGACAAGGAGTCCTTTGTGTTCAAAATAAAACATGGACAGCCAAAAACTCTGAAAAAGGAAATGAGGAGCTTTATTTTATGAAGGACCTCATAGGCAGTCTTGTTATGTCTTTTCACTATATGAAATCTATTAAAAACATAAGAAGCACTGTTTACTGCCTCAGCCAAGAAGGATAAAGGTAATCATGAGTCTGCAACCATGGTTCTTGCAGCCTTAATAAATGTCCTATTCTTTCTTTCCACAACTCCATTTTGAGTAGGAGTTCTAGGAACACTATATTGTCTAAGGATTCCTTTAGAGGTACAAAACTCATCAAGAACATGATTCATGAATTCAGTGCCATTATCACTCCTAATTACCTTGATAGGAAGACCAAATTGTCTTTCAAGCTGAGTGATAAGGGATTTTACTTTATCAGCAGATTCATCTTTGCCGAAGAGAAAGAAAGTCCAGCAAAATCTTGAGGAATCGTCCACAACAACTAAGCAGTATCTCTTTCTGGCTAAACTAGCTAACTTCAGAAGACCGAATAGATCCATATGAAGCATATTAAGATAGGTAGTTGTTTTGGATTCCTCAATAGACTTGTGTGACGATTTATGTCGCTTTCTCTTTAAGCAAGATTCACATTGTCCTTCAAAATGAAATTGTTTTGAAGGTAATCCTCTTACTAAAGAAAGGGTAGAAAGCTTATGAAGAGTTTGATGATTTACGTGGATGAATATTCTGTGCCATAGGGCAGTTTCAGAAGATGATTCTTTGGCTAATAGACATGTAGGAATAGATGTTTGAGAGCTAGTGGTCATGTCTACCACATAGACATTCCCACTTCTCTAAGCCGCCAGCAGAGTGTGTTGGTCAATTAAGACCTTTATTTTAAAATTTATTTCAGGAGAAAGAATTTTACAGCTATCCTTCAGGTTTTCAACTAAGCTGACATCCTTAAAGTGCAATTTTCCACTGAAGACAGAACCAGACCCAACTATCCAACCCTTTTACATTGTTTCCAAAAGAAAAAGAACCTCAATTCTTTGGAATGAAGTTATTTAGAATGGATCTGCATCCTATCATGCGCCTAGAGCCTCCACTATCCACATACCATAAATGATATTGATTTGAAGAAGCTCTCTGCACATAGAGGATCAAATGCAATAGGTCAAATATGGATTAGTGATTATTTCAGAAGAAAAACAGAAGAAAAACATTTCAAGAATTTATTTGTTTTGCTTTGCATTATTCATTAGATCTGCATCATTTGAATCAGTTGTTGCTGATTTTGATGCAAGATGTTGATCTGTGAAACCACAGAAGGTGGGTTCACAGCAGCAGGAGAGTAAGAAGAAGGGTTCACCATGGGGTAAGAAGGTGGTGTACCAAGGATTGATGGCCTGGGAAATGGAACCAAGGGAGAAGGTGAGTAGAATGATGGATGGGTGTTTGGTCTTATATTACTGTTAGCCTTTAGTCTACTTGCTTTCTTGGACTTCTTCATATTTTTAAGGAAATTCCCTTTAGATGAAGAAGCCTGTTCAGCTTTCAACTTTTCATCCTTTAGCATTTCCCTTATTTTCTCCAACGGAGTTTTTTTCCTGCAATTTCAGTGGAATGATTGTACTTGAAACATTTCAAGCAGGTAGGAAATAGTGAAGAGTAGTTTGGGATGAATGGCTTATTAGCCTTCAATATTGGGTAAGGAGAGTGCGGATGAGAAGGAAGAAATTTGATGTCAACCATGGGCCTTTTTCCTTTGTCAAGATTGGCCTTAGGGTTAACTGTAACATCAGTGCCGAAAACGTTACTGGAACAGTGATCTCAACAGTAATATGAATAGTAATCAGGTACAAACTATACGTATTTCAGTGTATGTCATATTTATATCACGTATCATTATCATTTCATGTTATCAAAGAACAAATTCAGAAACATTTTAGAGAAACAAAACTCAGAAACATGGTTCATCAGTCAGATAATTATCTGGTGATACAGAGCCATCATGTGATTATTTGTTAGTATCTTATCACGTATAATAGTAAGTGAGGCTTTACAGAACAAAACAACAACGGATGTCGTTACGTGAATTCTAAATTGACGGATTATTCGTATAGGTGACGATCTGTAAGAATATATCTGAAAGTTTAACGTTCTGAATGATATCCAATAATTAGAAAACCATATTGAAAAGTGTAGTTATTGTCGTATTTGTACGAGTGACGATTCGAACAAATACGCGCGATGACTGTACGATTCGATTTTAACAGTAAATTAAATATTTCTGAAAATTTAAAATAAACGAAAGATATTTAGTTAATTTACTAGGAATTACCACCTAAAATAAATTTCTAAACTTTACTTTTAGTATCGTGATGTTTCGTTTCGAAAACGAAGGAAAACCGACGCTTTTACGCAAAACCTAGCGAAACCGAACGAGACCGAACATACCCGGTTTATTTTGAAGCCTTTAATGAGGCATTAATGGCCTCCTACCACCCCCACCTACCAGAATTTCCACCCCATTTTCAGAGCTCTCTCTCTACTTTCTCTGTCTACTTTCTCTATCTAAAACCTCACACTACAACTCCCTTGTTTCTTCACGAAATCGAACGTTTTTGGTGTCAAAACGACCCTTATAACTTGTAAATCACGAATGTACAAAGGATCTAAGCTTTCATCCATCAGATTCGAGGTAAAATCATATTAAAGCTTCGGTTTGAGGGTTTTAAAAACCCTAGATCGAACCCTCTTGGAAACTCGGCCAAAACCCTTCAAAAAACTTAGGAAAACCCCACCACAATCACTTAGGAAGTTGTACGAACAAGTGTTATGCAAATATTGGTTGTTTAGAAAGGATTTCTGGCTGCCCTTTTTGGCTGAACTCGGTTGGCCGAATGAGCCATACCAGATAGGCCGAATGGCCAAGTGAGCACATGAACAGGCCACATTCGGCTGAATGGCCCTAGTCCAGCTAGCCAGCTCTCCTTTGCCCGAATCAGACCCTTCGGCCAGCCCCCTCCTTCGATCGGCTAGACCTCTCATTCGCCTTGGTGAGCCTCATTCTGTCGGACATGTATGGTTCGGTCATCGCCATTCGCCCGGCCAAGACTGCTTCGGCCATGGCCTATTCGATCGGCCAAGGTCTCATACGGCCCAGGTCCTTTCGGCCAAGGCTTGGTTCGGAGCGGACTTCTTCGGTCAAGAGCTATTCGGCTACACATGGGATGGCACTAGAGTTGGGTAGGGTTTGGACCACATGGCTGCATGGGATTCATCATGTGTGTGTGGATGGGAAAAAGAATAATAGGGTTTCTATTATATGCAATCAACATATAGTTTCTAAGGATTTAACATGGATTTTAGATATCAATTGGAATTGAAGATAATAAAGAGACTATTAGAGTTTTTAATACTAAAGAATTTTACACAAACTCATATTATTATTCAAAGAAGAATTTTGAATATCCTTATTGGCCAACATAATTGAGAAATTATAAACTAAGGTTTAGTGTGTTAATGTAACTGTCAACACCTAGCCCTTAGGAAATCAATAAAGACATATAACTAGTCTAGATGATTTACATAAATTATCTAGGCCTAGTTAATCAAAGCGTTGATCAGGAATCACTGGACAAACAAAGGTATTTAATGGGCCCAAGGTTAATCAAATTGGATCAACACATGCCCATCATGTTGAGGTCTAATTCTTTTAAATTTAATTATGTTTTAATAAAAGAAATTAAATTGTAAGTTTTGCTAAATTAAAATAAATGATTTTTAACTTAATGTTTAACTTAAAGTGAATTAATTTAAAAACGTTTTCATTAAGGACTTGTAATGATTAATCATGGGATAAGGGTTTAATAATGGGTAATACGTTTAGCCTAGATAGAAGGAATTCTAGAAACACACTAGCAACATAGGACACTTAGTTGCACATCGGGACCAAGACCCTAGATACGACGATTATAAATACTTATCGTATTCAAATCCTCTTAAAACAACTCAGGTACTGAAGATACATAAACCACAAGTAACGAGCACGCATCTTGTGATATATCAATTGGACAGCAACACAGGTGAGTTCATTGCCCCTTTTGTAAACATTTTTGTTTCCAAACGCGGGGCTGAGAAGCATGCGTAAACCTTTTATTTAAATATGTTTTATGAAAATGCTTTTACTTATTTTATGCTTTATATATATTTGTTTATACTCCTAGAGTCCTGTCTAGGTATTTGTATGCAGAATTAACTAATGAATTAATTAATTTCTCTTACGAGTAATACCATAATTCTAAAACTCTAAAACAAACCCTTAGTCCATCGAGTTCAAATTCAAGAATCTAAACTCAAAGTGGAAACAAAAGAACTAAAGCTAAAGATCAAGTTCAATGGAATCTAATCCAGTGTGAGATCAGTAAAGCTAAGGATCCTAATCAAGAATATATAATCATTGTGGAAATCATGGAAGTCTAAAGATCAGAATCAAGGAAATCATAACCGTGTGTGAATCATTGAAATAATGAAATCATTAAGATCTAATGAAATCATTAATGCTTAAGTTAAGGTGGATTGTCAGTTGTATGTAAATCAAGACCACGTGTAACACACGGAAAGTCCCGGCACAATAGTAGACTCTTGTAGTCAAGCTATATGGGCATAACTAAAACTATCAAACGAAATCAAGAGAATCAAGAATCAAAGGATATCCTAAAGTCCCGACATGTATAGTAGGCTAGAGGGTCAAGCTGATATGGGCAAATCATGAAAATCCCGACGCATACAGGTAGACTCATTTTGGGTCATGCCTGATATGGGCCACGTGTGAGACGGTACAACTTGGACACCCACCAACAACTAAGTCTAATTGATTGAGTCAAATAAGGCCCAATCATCATGTCTTAGTTGTATTTAAATGCTTAATTATTAATTAAATTAAACATTTAATATTATATTTCTACAAGTGTATTAGGGTAATCATGGATACATGATGAACTCAAGAAATCAGAGGTGATTCAATTTGTGGAAATCAAGAATCTAAAATGAAGGGAATGGAGTGAAACGCTTAATTATCATTAACAACAATATGCTAAGCAGTCCGGTGTGTGGTGGGACGGTGGCTGGGGCTTGTCCCCTACATATGCCCTGTATATAAGCATACTTGATTGGATAGCATAGGTGGTCGTTGATAAGGTTAAGGTTGTCATTTTGGGGAATCAAGGTAAACATTTTCAGGGTAATCAAATGCTATAAATCAGAGGTATGGGATGAAATGCTTAATTATCACCAGGAACAATATCTCATGTGGTTTGGTATGTGGTGGGACGGTGGCTGGGCGGGCGGTAAGTTCGACCCTACATATGCCCTATATATAAACATATTGAACTGGATGATATAGGTGGTTAATGGTGAGGTTAAGGTTGTCATTCAAAAGGTTATTCAAATTCATTTTTATAAACTACATGAACTCACCAACCATGTGTTGACCTGATCTTTTTGCATGACTTCTCAGGTGACGAACATGTCAATTAAGAAGTTACTGCTTTCGGACTAGGATACGAGTTAGAGGACCTAGCTTTTTGGACCTGCATACTTTTGAAACATCATTTTACAGATTATTTTGTATATCATGTGCAGATAGAAGATTGAAGAATTATGATGTTGATAGTAGATTTACAATGTTAAATTATGAACAAAACTGATGTAATTTAACTTTTTAATTCTATTTTCATTTAGTATTTTCTCATTTATATATCATGTGCAATGTAAACAATCTGATCATTCCTATTATCATCCCGATATCGTGCCCCGGGAACCTTCCGCCCGACGGGGAAGTCGATCCAACCCGCCGGCTCGGGGTGTGACATTAACAGGAGTTCGCTGTTGTGTTATAACTTCTGAACTTTGAGTAGAGGTCATAGCAGGAGCAATCTCATTTCGTTCAGAAGGGTTACCATTATGAACATTTTCCAGGTGTGTTTCTTCTGTTTTTCGGAGATTGTATTAGTGGGGTATACAAACTTTGGAAATTGTCAAGACTGATACACCCATGGAGGTGTGTTCTTTTTTGCTGGGATTTCATCAAGAAGAAAGGTGGGGATAGTGGTTTGGAAACATTTTCATCCGCATTATTATCAATGGATTCATAGTCCTCTTGTGGACTAGTGTGGTTGTACCTGATTCGAAACTTATCCTTACTGTGAACTTGCTTACTCAGAAGCATCCTGAATCCTTTCTAGGACTCAACCCACTTTTCATACCTGACTTTAGTTTGAGCAAGTTCATCTCTACAAGAAGAAATAGTTTTCATGTTGCAGATCAAATAAGGCTTGTAAGTTAGATTTTTCAGTTTTTAAGACCGAAAGTTGACCATCTTTATTTTTTATTAACTTTTCTACTTCTAGATTTTTATTAGCCAATAGTTGCTCAAGCTATTGGTTTTTTGTTTTGTAGCAACACATTGGCTTTCTTTATTTTTGTAAATGCATCAATGCATGCATCAGTGCATAGCTTTTCAAGGGTAGAGGAAGATACCTGAGCATCAGGAGTTTGTGTTTTAGGTTGATCAGATGGGGTGGAGTTTTCACCAACAACCATTAGAGCAAATTCTGTTGGCTCAGCAGTGATGAGGGCGTAGCCTACATCATTAGGTATGCTGCTCCAGTCTACATACTCTTGTGCAAATAGAGCTGGTTGGCTAGATGATGAAGACTGGATAGTAGTGCCTGGTGTGTTTATTTGAGGAAGAGATGTAGAAATGATCTATAGTGGAGCATGAGTAAGCTGGTACATGCTGCCATTAATAGCTTGTACATATTGTACATTGGGAGAAGAAGAGTTTTGTACAATATGAGCTGTCTCCTGAGTAATATTGTGCTTTTGAAAGTGTGAAGAAGATGACGAATAAGGTGCCGTAGAAGAGTGAGAGTGATTGTTTGGAAATGTCAGATAAGGTGAGGAATTAGTGTTGGGAGCATTGTTGCATTCCCTGGAAAAAGTGTCATGTGTCATGACACCTGTAGCATTGGACTTTTGCCTTATTTAGACCAATTATGGTTTTCCCATGGATACCAGGAAATTTTCTTCCTATCCTCTTATAGAACTTGTTAGTTCTTATGCTTAAGAGGGAAGTTGATGTAGGATATCCATTTCTTCTAAGTCATCTCTTAGAATCTGATGGAGATCATCCATGATAAAGCATAGTTGGTCAGGGATAAAAGAGTGGTCATCACAAGGAGAGAAAGTGATGCAAGTGGTTATATCAATGTGTTCATCATAAGTGACAGCTTACCATGAAGTTGGGTAAGTGAGAGGTTGACAAAGTCTGGCGAAGATCTCATAACAATAGAATACGTTTCTCATTTGTCTGGGAGAGATCTTAAGAAGCGGTTGGGAACTAAGATGGTTGGGTAATCTTGACCAGCAAGTTTTAGTTCACTTAAAAGAGAAGCGAACCTTTCAAATTGCTGAGTTAGGGACTCATTATTTAGTTGGGTGACGATCTCATATTGTTGAGCCAATATCTCCATTGTATTGGCCACAACATCATCGGTTCCCCTGAACTGCTCTTTTAGAGCATCCCACATGTCCTTAGCGGACTCATGGTGAAGAAGACCATCATAAATTTCATTTGGGAGAGCCATAGCTAACTGAGCATGTGCCTTGGCATCAAGGTCCAGTTTCTGGGAAACTTCTTATGTATATTTCTGAGGGTCCTTAGGGATAGACTCTCTGGTCTCTGTGTCAAAGACCATAGGCTTATGTTGTCCGAACATCATAGACTTCCAACATCCAGTGTGATTGTTGTAAAAAAGTGTAACATCATTCTCTGCCATATATTATATTGGTGCCTTACCAGTATTGGTGGCATAGTAGCAGAGCCGGTGTTATGGGGGTCTGGAGTAAATTTTTCTGCCATTAGGTTACAAACGATATGAGCAAATAAATGAAAAATGAAGTTCTCAAATTAGTTTTATGAATGGTTTTGAACAAATTTTAGTTTCAAAACCAAGCACCTGCAGATCTTTGAAAACAAATTAAATAGAAAGCAGAAAACTAAACAACAAGATATCAAAGAGAGCTTTGACTTTTAGACTTGATAGTTAAACCATGACTAAAAAACAAGGCTCTGATACCAATTTTTGAAACTCGTAAGGGCTGTATAACCAAGAACAAGGACTTTAGACTCATGGTCAAAGCCTTTGGTATTTGCTCCCTCTAAAGGTTAACACTTAGTTATTTTTAGTTGTTTAGTTTTTACTAGAAGGAGAGAAAACAGAATATCAGGAAAAGGAATTTTCAGGGAATGTAGTTCAAGTATTTCAGGGAATGTTGGGGTTTAAATACCCAACATTCAATGTTACAAGACAAAGAAATAAAAAGGACAAATAGCTGACATTGTTACAGACTCTGAATCTTCAGAAGAGTACAACTAATACAAAGTCAAAACTACGGAATCACAAGTCTTCAGAAGTCTTCAATTCTTCAGATGTTGAGATAGTTTTTTGGAAGTTCAGTGGTTATTATTTTGGAAGATGTTTTTCGGAAGCTGATTAAAAAAATGTTATTTGTTAGGACATTTTTGTAATAGTTTGCTTTTCAAAATTGTATAAGTTAAATAGGTTTTGCTAAGGTTCGTCTGGCCCACGAACCTAAGCAGGTTCGGCTGGCGAACCTAAGGGTTCGGCTAGCTTCGGCTGAATGTTATGTATATATGGCAGGTTTGTCTATCAGTTTTTGTGTGTGAGACAGATCTGTGAGAGAGAGTTTCTTTGTGTGAGAGTTTTGAACTGTGTTCAAATTTCATTGTAATCAGATTGCTTTGATCAATGAAATGATGTTTATATAAATGATTGTGTATCTTTGATTCATATAGATCAAATCTAGATTCAGCATAGATTTGATTGTTAATAGAATTTCATTGATCGATCCTGAACAATCTACAGTGGTATTAGAGCCAAGGAGGAGTTCTATACAATTATTTTGAAGATTATCAATCATTTTGAAGATCAAGAGATTGAGAGAAATCAAGAGATGGCTTAAATTTTGATTTTCTTCGTATTTCATTGGTTTGTTAACCGTGTTATTATCATCTGCTGCTTTGGTATATCAAAATTCAGAGATTTGTCGCTGAAATATGTGGTTTTTGATGGTTTCTTCTTGAAATTTTGAAGGTTTTCCCTCCAAATTTTTAAATTTTGAAGACAGGTTTGTGATCCGAACCTTGGGTATCTCTGGTGTTGTTTGAAGCAGAGGTTCACTGTTAAAAGTGATTTTTGTTGAGGTTCGTCTAGAGATTTTGAAGAGGTTTGTCACAAGGTTTGTCTACTGCTGAGGTTCGTTTGATTAGGGTTCGTTTAACCGAGGTTCGTTGGTCAAAGTTCTATTGAAGAGGTTCGTTGGTCAAGGTTTGTCTCAAGGTTCGTTGGATAAGGTTCGTGAAATCAAGGTTTGTCTCAGGTTCGTGAGATAAGGTTCGTGAAGATCAAGGTTTGGAGAAGGTTTTCCTGTCATTTGGGTTCGTGAAGTTAAAATCTAAGTGAAGGTTCGCTGATAAAAATTCAGAATGATGGCTGATATGTTTGCTGTTGTAGCTAGTCAAAATAAAGTACCCAAACTATTTGATTTGACCGATTATGAAAACTGGAAAGGTCGGTTTGAGACACATCTCAATGGAACTGCCACAAATCTTTGGGAAACAATCTTGTCACTCTATGAAAGACCAAAGTTGGTGGGAACAGATTTGGATCAAACTCTTGATAGATTGGATGTTGACCAAAGAAAGAAATATGATTCTGAAATGAAAGCATATTGGATGTTGAGTCAAGAAATTCCTAATCAGATTCTTCATCAATTTGATGAACATAAACCTTCTTATGGTTTATGGAATGCTTTAAAGGCAAGAATTGAGGGAAACACCAAACTTAAGAAGATGAAAGCCACTGATTTACGCAAAGAGTTTGAGAATTTCATTTATATTGGCAATGAGAGTCTTGAAGCTTTAATAACCAGATATAGGCATTTGTTGACTGAAGTTCGAAAGTGTGGAATTGAGTATACTGAAGACGAGAAAATAGATTGTTTTGCAGATGCTTTTCCTGAAAGATGGAATTCATTGGTGTTGATTTTGAGAGAAAATCTAACAGGAATGAGACTGGTTGAGTATATCCAAAAGTTAGAAGAGCAGGAAATGAAAGATAAGAGAAAAGCAAGGAGAGTTAATGTAACTCAGGATCCTTTCCTCTATGGTGCATCTGTGGTTAGTCCTCCTGTTTCTTCTCCAAAGATTCAAACAGCTTTTGTTTCAAGTACTGCTGATAGCAATTTTGTACCATCTGCATCTGGTAGCTCAAGTTCATCTTATTCTGTGAATGAGAAGAAGTCTTATTCTTCATCAACTCCAATTCAATTGAATACAACCAATTTGGGAAAAGTAACTGTAGAGGCTGTCAGAGATCATATGTCGATTTTGTCATGTGTTGTCAGTGCCTATGATGTACAGATAGCTGGAAAGATTGGAAATTCAAATCTTACTTTTGAAGACTATGAGCAGATTGATGATGATGAGATGGAACTGATTGATACTCAGTTGGCTTTGGCTAGTGCAATCAGAAGAATTAACAGATATGAGAAGAAAACTGGAAAGAAGTTCACTTTTGATCGAAACACAAAGTTTGGATTTAATCCAAACGCCACACAATGTTATAATTGTGGTGAGTTGTGCCATTTTGCTTGAGAATGTAAAAATCCAAAGAAGCAAGGAAATTTGAATCCTTTCAAGACAAAAGAAGCTTATCAAAAGAAAAAGGAAAAGCCTGAAGAATCAACAAAAGCTTTAGTCAGTCAAGCAGATGAAGGATATGACTGGGGAAAGCAATATGATGATTTAATGGGTGCATTTATGGCTTCTCTGGATGAAGAAACAAGCAAGGGCAAAGAAAAAGTTGAAGAGGTAAATAATGATCTTTTAGAGGTCATTGAAAAGTTGAAAGAAATGAATGCTCAATTGACTGCTGAACTGATCGAGTGAAGTGAAGCTAACAAAAAACTTGTTTCAAGAGAGAAAGCTTTTGATAAAAAGATAATTGATTTGGGAAAAGAAAATGAAGAATTAAAAATTATAGTTTTGCAAAATAATCATGCAGTTTCTGTGCATCTCGAGTCAGTGCAAAAGTTGAAAGTTGAATTGTCAGTAGCAAGAGCAGAAGCAAAAATGAACAAGAGCAAGCTAGAGAATTATCAGAATTCTCAGTATGTTATCGATTACTTTGCTTCCATGCAAAGTAATCGAATGATACCACTGGCTTGGGTTTCATTCTATACCACCTCCTTCAAGCTATGTTCCTAGACCACAAATTGATCCGAATTTTGAAGTTCATCCAGTTTCTTTGAATGAACATGAGTCTGAACAAGTTGTTGAAAATGCTGAAGGTTCATTTTCTGATGCAAAGGTGTCTCTTGATTGTGATGCTCCAATCATTGAAGATATCACTGAATCAGAATATTAATATAATATTTTGAGACAAAATGGTTACCAAGTTAAAAATGTTGACAAAAAGAGTTTGAAATCTCAGAAGTCAAAAGCTGAGATGAAACAAGTTGAGAATGTGGTGATTAAAACCACTCAAGTTTCCAAACCAGTGATTAAAGACAAACCAACCACTACTCTTAAACCGATTGTGTATGTTAAGTCATCTACTACACATCAAGGAGAGTCTAGTGGAAATTTTCGAAAGCAAAATGTGGTTTCTAAAAAAGTTGAAAAAATGGATTTTTTCTTTGATAGGTTTGGGGTTGGACATAAAGATAAATCAAAGACTTTTCAAAAATCAAAAGAATAATTCAAAGAGAAAATCAACTGATTTGAGAAACAGAATCTCATCTGCAAAGGTTGTTTCAAAACCTTTCAGTTCATCAAATTATTATGATGAACCCACATCAAAGAATCATTTGAAAGATAGAAAATGTTACCGATGTGTTAATTTTGGTCAGTTGATTGCTAATTGTGATTTGGATTTCAGTTCAATTGATTGTAGCAGTTTTAAGTCTTTTTCACCAAGAGAAACACGAAAGTGTTTTACTTGTTGTGGAAAGGACATATTTCTGCTAATTGTTCAAATAACAAAATCAGAAAGAGTTCTGATGATGAGAGTTGGGTGAATGGTTCAGGTGGAAGTTCTAGGAGAATTAGGCCTAGTGAAGATGAGATGAGAGTTCTTCAAAAATTTAATCCTGATTGTTTTTGGGTGAAAGAAGAAGATAATCAAAAGAAAAGAGTTTTTGAAACTAAAAGAAATGTAAAAAGGATTGTGAAAATTGTCACATCATCTGATGATGATTCTTTTGAAAATGTGTCTTCAAAATCATTTTCAAATCAACATTTTAAATCAAAATCATTTTGGAAACTTAAAAATAGGTCAGGTGATGAACTTTCTGGGGAAGAGGATGATAAAATTGATGATGGGTATTCGAGTAGGTCATCACAAAAGAATGGAAGGCTTCCATTCCGGGAGACTCGGCGCCGAAATGGCGGGGGTCATCCCTTTTGAATACTGATATGTTGTTTTAATTTATTGTGCAGGTTTCATCCATGAGCCATATCAATAATTGTTGGATTGTTGATAGTGGATGTTCCCGGCATATGACTGGAGAGTTGAATTTTTTGAGAGATTTCAAGTTGGTGAAAGGAAGTTATGTGAACTTTGCTGGATTCAAAGGAGGTTAAATTACAGGGTTTGGTAGTTTGACAAATGGAAAGGTTTCATTTGATAATGTTAATTTTTGCAATGAATTAACTAACAATTTGTTGAGTGTTTCATAGATTTGTGATAAAGGTTGCAAAGTGATGTTTGACAAATACAGGTGTTATGTACTGAAGCAAGGATTTCAGATTTCTGAGGAGTGGATTCTGATGACAGCTGATCGGAGCAAGGATTTGTATGTGCTTGACATGGAGAAGGCGGAGACAGTGAATAAAGTGGAAACATGTCTGGTGTCCAAAGCTACTGAGCAAGATACACGTTCATGGCACAGGCGAATGGAACATATTCATATTCGGAAGATGAATCATCTTGTGCATAATCATTTAGTTGAGGGTGTACCAGTTAAACATTTTAAACTTCCGGATGTGTGTCTGTCATGTAAAATGGGTAAACAGAAAAGGAAGTCTCACAAAACAAAGAAAATATTTTCTATTGATATGCCACTTGAACTTCTTCACATGGATTTCTTTGGACCAATCCATGTGAAAAGTATAGGTGGTGAATCTTATTGTTTTGTTGTGACCGATGACTTTTCAAGATTTTCATGGGTCATGTTTTTAAAGCATAAATCAGATACTTATGAAAATTTTGTGTTGTTGATCAATAGATTGGAGACGTTGTATAAGTTGAAAGTGAGACGCGTACGATCGGATAATGGGACTGAGTTTCAGAATCATCAAATGGTGGAATTTTGTAATTCTAAAGGCATTCAGCAGCAGTTCAGTGCACCGTATGAGCCTCAGATGAATGGTGTAGCTGAAAGAAAGAACCGGACCTTGATTGAGTCTACGAGAACAATGCTAGCTGATTCTAAACTTCCCATTACTTTTTGGAGTGAAGCTGTTGCTACAACTTGTTTTACTCTTAACAGAGTTTTAATTGTTAAAAGACATAATAAAACTTGTTATGAATTGCTTCAGAATCGAAAGCCCAATTTGGAACACTTGGAACCTTTTGGGGCTCCTTGTACAATGCTAAAGAAAGATTCAAAATTCAATTCTAAAGTTGAAGAGGGTTTGTTTCTTGGCTACAGTCTTCCTAACAAACGTGTGTTTTGTAAACGTACGGGTGTTGTGGAATTATGCTATCATGTGGATGTTCAATGACCTACACCTATACTAGACAGAAAAGGACCAGATAGGCTTTTTGATTACAATAAACTGTTTGAGTCTTTTAACATGTCTCCAATTGTTTCTGATGATGAAATAACCTTACAAATGTTATATGATTTGCATAATTCTGAAGAACAAGGTATTTCTTATCATTATGAAGATGGTATAATTACACCACATGAGGAAGGCATTTCAGAAGTAATTAATGATGATTGGTCATCTGATGATGATAATGATGTTTTTGAAGATGCTATTTCTCATGATCAAGACACTGATCAGAATATTACAAATCTGGATCATAATGTGGGTGTACCGCAAGTGGCTGTCACACGTGTTCATGTTAATCATCCGATTGCTCAGATCATAGGAGATCCAACTGCAGGAGTTAGACACGAAATCAAGTTACAAATGAGGAAACTTTGTATGTGGAGTTAGAGAGAACTCATGGCGGTCAAGAGCTATGGATGCATTCGGCATTTATTCCATAAATAGAGCCAAAGACTATTACTGATTGGTACTAGATGGGTGCTGAGATGTAAACGAGATGACAGAGGCGTAATTGTCAGAAACAAAGCTCGTTTAGTGGTTCAGGGTTTTAGACAAGTTGATGAAATTGATTACGATGAAGTCTTTGCACCTGTGGCGCGGCTGGAAGCAATTAGACTTTTTCTTGCTTTTGCTGCTCACAAAAAGTTTAAAGTTTTTTAGTTGGATGTAAAATATGCATTTCCGTATGGTTCTTTGAAGGAAACAGTGTATGTTTGTCAGCCACCGGGCTTTGAGGATCCTATCCATCGGGATCAGGTTTACCTCTTGGACAAAGCACTGTATGGTCTTTATCAAGCTCCGCGTGCCTGGTATGAGACGTTATTGACTCACCTTATTGAACACCGGTTCAATAGGGGTCATATTGACAAAACTTTGTTCTTTCCGGAAAAGGGCAAGGACATTCTTCTTGTTCAGATCTATGTAGATGATATTATTTTTGGATCTACCGATGAACAAATGTGTTTGGAGTTCAAAGAGGTGATGATTGATAAATTTGAGATGAGTGCAATGTCAGATATCAATTTTTTTCTGGGCTTATAAATTGATCAAACTGATAATGGAATTTTAATTCATCAGACAAAGTATATTCAAGATATGCTAAAATGGTTTACCATGCTTGATTCAAAAGCAATTTCCACGCCCATTCAGCCTAATCACGGTATTGAGCCTGATCTTAAGGGGGAGTTGATTGATCCAACCCTTTATCATGGAATTATTGGAAGTTTGATGAATCTGACTGCCTCAAGACCAGATATTGTATTTGCTACAAGTATCTGTGCAAGATATCAATCAAAACCTAAAGTGTCACATCTGATTGCAGTCAAGAGAATACTTCGTTATCTGAAGGGTACACCAGACACCGGTATGTGGTATCCTAAGGATGATAACTTTTCCTTCAATGGCTACAGTGACTCCGATTATGGAGGATGTAAGACAGATGCAAAATCCACAACTGGAGGTGCACAATTTTTGGGTGAACGATTAGTTTCTTGGCACTGTAAAAAGCAAACATATGTGGCTACTTCAACTTGTGAAGCTGAGTATGTAGCTGCTGCCAGTTGTTGTTCACAAGTATTGTGGATACAACAACAGATGAGACACTATGGTTTGAATTATCGTACGACCCCAATTCATGTTGATATTGAGGCTGCTATTGCTATAACAAAGAATCTAGTGTATCATTCACATTCTAAACACATTGATATTTGGTTTCATTTCTTACGCGATTGCCATGAAAAGAAACTTATTGATGTGGTGAATATACATACAAATGAGCAACGGGCATACCTTCTCAACAAGGCTTTTGATAAAAATCGTTTTGAGTATTTACTCAAATTAAATGGCATTCAGGTCATGGGTGAGGTCATTTCAAATTAACTTCCTTCATAATCAATTTTTATTGACTTAACATCAGATATTTTAATTATTATTTTTTGTTTGTTTTGTGTTTTAGTTTTAGGGGGAGAAAATTTTGAAACCTCAAAAAACATTTGAAAAATCAAAAACACAAAAACATTAAAAAAATTAAAATTCTGAGAAATTGATTCGACCAAATGAGAAATGATAGTACATTGCAGAAATTGGAAGCACATCTGTATCATATAAGAACTTAAACATAAAGAGCATTTACGATTACTTAGTATGATATGTTGGTAGGTTTATAACATAGTTGAGATAACATTTGACAAAATTTTGATTAGCTTTGTCCTGAATGAGTGGTGATTAATCTTACAATATGTTTCTTGAACAAAATTTAATTTACTAGTTTTTGATCATGTGTTTATTTTAAAAAAAAAATTCTAAATTTTGTTTTTCTTTTTTTTTAGTTTAAAGCTGAAACATTCTCTGCTCATACTTACGTATCGACCTGATTGTTATAGCCTTAAACAATTCAAATTTGTTTTCTTGGTTTGATTAAGATTTGGACAATCTCTGCGTATATGAGAATATCGATCTGATTGTTAAAAGCTTAATCTTAAATTATTGTTTCGTTCATTTTCTGGAGCATCTGAGCATACGAAAGTATCAACCTTGATTCCAAGATTTTGAAAAATTTTAATTTGTTTTACATTTTGTTGTTTTCAAAAGATATTCTACTTTGTTTTTGCATGATCAAGCTAGTTAAAATTGAAGTAAATCGTTTCAAGAACATTGTTGTTTGTTTAATTATTCACAAAACGGGGATGTGTTCAAGTAAATGGAGAACATAAAGTATTTGATGGTTTTGTTTCAATTGATATCTTAACTAATTAATTAAATTTAAAGAGGTTTTATATACTGACAATCATCTTTGAATTGTAATTTGTTGATAAAAATATTAATTAATTCAATCAGGTGTGTGTTGTTGATTGTAATACAATATGATCTCATGTCTGGATCTTTCTCAACAAAAATATGTGATTGTTTTAGTTAGTTTTATATTTCATAGTTAGGTTCAATTCATTTGTAGTGTGTTTGTTCTAAAATTTGAAAAATACAAAAAGATTTTTGGTTTTTATCTGATGTTAAATCAATAATTTTTGATTATTTGTTTTGACTCTGAAACATTAAAACATTGGTTTGTTTGAAATTTTAAATAAAATTGGATTTTGAAAAGGTTTTCTTGAAGGTTCGCCTGATAGGTTTGTGAGTGGGTTTGCTTGAAAGGTTCGTCAAATAGATTTGTTGACAGGTTCGTTCAACTGGTTTTGTTAAAGGTTCGTCTGAGAGGTTATGGACAGGTTCGTTCAATAGTTTTGGCCAAAGGTTCGGTCAACAGGTTTGGTCAAAGGTTCGTTCAAAAGGTTTGTTCACAGGTTCGTATAAATAAATAGGTTCGTGAATGAGCTTCGTCACTTTCATCTGAAACACTTTCACGAACCTTCGAGCTTGAGTTTTGATTTTTTTTTATTCTGGATCTTTGAGTTTCTTTGCCATATACCATTAGCTTCGGATTTGTATTGTGATTCTAAATAGGTAAACAGATTTGAGTTTGACCGGCTAGATTTGTAGATTTTTTGATTTTTAGATCGAGAATAGTCGAACCTATACTTTTGGATTAAAATCTGGTTAAATTTAACTTTGAGAAAAATTGCTTTTATTAAAGGTGTTCATCTGTGAATTGCGACCCTTTGGATATAATTTGTTTCTAATTCATAGATTTGAATTTTGATTTTAAAATGGCACAGGTTCGTGTGAATGAACAACAGGTTCGCTGAATTTTGATTTTAAATGGCACAGGTTCGTGTAAATGAACAACAGGTTCGCTGATTTGAAAATGTCCGTTTAACCTTAATAGGTTCGGGCCGAACCTCTTCACATTATTGAACCGAACCTCATATGGTCAAGGGTTCGTTTGACCACTAGGTTTGTAGTATTTTTTGAGGTTCGTTCATTTATAGGTTCGTGTGATTTAAACAAATTTGTCTTGAAGTGAGCTTCGGCACAGGGAGGGTTCGCTGGTTTCTATACTTCGAAATTTTTTTGAATTTCTGAATTTTTGAATTTTTGATTTTTGATTTTTTTAATTGTTGTTCGTTTTGATTGTAGAAATGGAAACTCTCACCTTAGGAGATAAACACAATCTGTGTGCGTATTTAGATCCTACAACAAAGAATGGCAAGGAGTTTAGTCCGATGATTGAGTTTTTGAGACGTTCGAGGATTTATTATGCTATCTCCAACCCGTGTCACATCTACAGATCACATATTCAGAGTTTCTGGGAGTCAGCTAGGTAGATTACAGTTGATGATGCTTATGTGATTGAAGCTAATGTGCTTAGACAAGCTATTAGAGTGACTGAAGCTGATATCAGGAGTGTTTTACAGTTTGGAGGTGAACCTGCAGGAATGACTCTGATTCCTGAGAGGTGTATTAAAGGTTTTTTTATGAGGATTAGATAGTTTGGTGTCTACAGTGAGTACTCGATCAAGAAGGGAAAGTTACCGTTGCAGTACAAGTTCCTGGCACATGTTCTTCTTCATTGTCTGAGCATGAGGAAGGGTACTTTTGATGAGTTGAGAGATCTTATGAGGTCTGCTATGGTAGCATTGATTTTGAACAAGCCATTCAACTTCTCTACAATGATATTCAGATATTTATCAGACAACATAACCAAGGCTGAAGATAGATTCTATATGTATCCAAGATTTATTCAGATGCTAATTGATGAAAGGTTTCCTGAACAGAACTTGCCTAGGGTTGCTTCTGATATTCTCAAGTTAAAGCACATGATTGATTCAATTCTTGGTCAAGTAAAAGATTTATCAGAAAAGCACTGATGAGATTCTGATAAAAGATTTGGAGGACATTGTGCTAGAGCTAATTACATTGCTCCTCTGAATGAGGCCTGGAGACATGATGATTCCACTTCAGAGAATGAAAAGCTGGATGATGATGATGATCAACAACCACCACCTCCTCCTCAAGATCCACAAGTGAGACAATCATAAGGTCAATCTTCTCAGACACATCAACAAACACCAGATCCAGTTCAAGAGACTCCATATGTAACTCCTACTACACTGGTTCCTCTTCAAGTGATATATCCAAGTCAACAGGATGCTCAAAGACAAGAAGATGTTACTGCTTCTTCTCCACATGTTGATGCTGAAGATGTTGGAGCTGATGCTGATGAAGAATCTACTAAGTCTGAGATGGAAATAGTTCAGGTTGGAAACAAAATGGTTAGAAGGTTAAAGAAAAGGCCAGCACAATAGAATGAAGAAGAAAGTGAAGAGGAGAATGATCCTAACTTTATAGTTGATGAGCCTGAGTCTTCAAGGCCTAAGAAGAAGAAGAGAATGGCCAAGGTTCCTAAAAAGAAGAAGACAAGGACTCCTAGGATTATTGTGTCTTCTTCAGTAGCTGTTTCTTCTACACCTGCTTCCATTCATGTTTATGTACCTATTTCATTTGTTGTTACTGTTCAAGAAGTTGTTTCTACTTCTCAAGTTTATGTTCATACAAAAGCTTTCATGCATGGTCCTGAGTTTGTAAATGTTGCAACATTCGAACCTTCATTTATGGATGCTACAACAATTACTACATCATTTCAAGCAACTTTTACTTCTAGAGTTGATTCTCTGTTTGCTGGATTAGAAAATTTGTACTTAAACATCTCATTGGATTATGATGATTCTGAGTTGAGACGGAGGATTTCTATATTGTCACAAGAGTTTGACAAGTATAGGAAGCAAAAGGAGAAAGCTGAAACTGAACAACCATTGTCTTCGAGTCAAAGTGATATGGATGTTGTAACACCCCGACCGATGGCGGAATCATCGGGATGCCACGAGGGATGTGTAGATTGTTCAAAAGCTCGTGGGCATCTAATTCAATCATCATATATCATTTAAATCAACCAAAATAATTACACAAAAATCATGTTCATCATGAATCAAATACATCAATTACACAAAAGAATTAGTTAAACTAACTAAACTCTAATCGCCAGAAATTTAGTTAATTAACTAAGTCCAAGATCCTATATGATGATGTCCAAAATAGAAGAGATCCCCTCTTCATTCCTACTTGTCCCCATCACCTGAAACATGTAAGAAAACCAAGTGTCAACTACAAAAGTAGTTGGTGAGTAATCATAAGTTTTTATATTTAAAAAGGTTTTAGTAAAATGAGTTTGAAAGTTTATGCTTAAAATGGTTTTATAAAATGCTTTGTTTAAAACGAGAATAAAACCTATGATCTTCTTGAGAAAATCCATATGAATACCTGTATGAGATAATCCAACA
Organism: Mikania micrantha; assembly: GCA_009363875.1. Classification (NCBI taxonomy): domain Eukaryota; kingdom Viridiplantae; phylum Streptophyta; class Magnoliopsida; order Asterales; family Asteraceae; genus Mikania; species Mikania micrantha. Next base: position 11,835,875 of record CM018694.1, on the reverse strand, counting down.
CACATCCACCAACTCAACAATCAAACACATATACAATCACATAATCACATAACCAAATCAGTTATAGTCAATCACAGATAATCATAATCAAATATAGATAATCAATCCACAACCAATCAACCAATCTCATCAATCATATTCTCAAACAATGTTCGTGACTATACATGATCATTATGTAATTAACATAAGTTAAATACATGAATCATGGAGTGGTCGCTAACCACGTGACAATACATGAAGTCAAAGCAATTAACCGAAGTCAAGAGCAATACTTCACGGATGTGGAAACCCTCCACGTGACAATACATGAAGTCAAAACAAATAACCGAAGTTAAAAGTAATGATTTCACGGAGTATGAGACAATACATGTAATCTTTGTTATTAACCGAAGTCAATAACAATGTTTACACGGATTTATAATAATCTGTGATAATCCATAATAATGATAATTCATAATAGTGAATATCATAATGATAAACAGGTATTATCCATGTGTTATCAAAATAATATTTAAACCGGTATACATGTTTCACCTCCGAGTTTTAAAACTAAAACAGTTTAAAGAAAGGGAGGTTATGAGAACTCACCTGAAGTCCTTAGAATCCGGTTTCTCGTATTATGCGCGCTCACGTATGTAAACTCAAGACCAACTCAACAATCTGAAAGTATTATACGTTTGTGTTCAAGTACCAATGTTAAACCATGGTTAAGTGATCCATGGTATTGTGACATTAAGTAATTAGGTGTACAACAACTTAAGTTTATCACTCAAGTTGTATAATTGCAACTATTGCAAATTTTAGTTTCATTATTAAAGAAAACTTAAGATTAGATAGCATCATTTATTAATGATAATGCCTATTGTGAACACTTATATTTACACCCTTCGTAGTCATGTATATTTAAAGATATTAACAATTATTATATCAATATCATCTTTCCAATAATGCATGCATGTTTGATCAAGATACCTATTAAGACCAAAATCATTTAGATTTTCTTTTCGGTTTTAAGAAATCATATTTGGGTTAATATTACAATGTGCTCGATCTATATATATATTACCTCACAATTCGATTACATTTATTAGTAAGAAAAGCAAATCTTGATCTAATTCATGCATGCATGGGCACCTACATGTGTGTATATATATATATACATATACACACATATATATACATAATCATGCTCTCATTTACCCTCTACCCCTTAGTTAAAACGAAATTTTGTTTTTAGTTTTATGAGGGCAGCGAACCCTTAGCCCAAAAGGATAGGTTCGGCCCACATAAGAGGGTTCGGTGCTAACACCCAAAGGTTCGGCCGCCTATGGGTTCGCCTAATGTTTAGCCACGGTTCGTCTGAAATTCTAGACAAGGTTCGGTCGAAATGAAATTCAGCCATGCCAGGTTCGCTGCATGGACATAAGGTTCGGTCCCCTCATGGTTCGGCTGTTGGTTAAGTAGGGTTCGCAGGGGTTCGGCTACCTAGAAGGTTCGGCCTTCCTGGTTCGCCCTAACATGGTTCGGCTCACACAGGGGTTCGCCGAGTTAGGGTTCGCTGGTGGCTGCAGGTGGTTCGTCGGCCTGTTCTTATTTCCCATCACCGAACCTGCACTTCATCATCATCATCCGCAATAATCTATAGGTTACAAGTTCATCAAGTCTTTTCTCGGCTTACTATCAACTCGGTTACCAATATAACACTCCAAAATCCGGTTAAAAACATAAATCGATTCTAAGTTACGTGACTAACAACAAAACCGCAAGTATATCAGTAGATCTACCTCGAATCAGCGCTCAAATGCAAGGTTTCTTCGTATCCTCTTGTTCCCCTTGATCACACGAACGCGTGGGCGCCAAGATCTCGCGAATCCGTCGAGAAACAAGCGAGAAAACTTAGAGAGAAGTTAGAGAGAGAGAGCTATGGCGTTTTTGGTGTTTAGAGAGAGAAAGGAAGTGATGAAAATGAAGAAGAAAGAGGATAACCTCTTTTAATATATCGCGTATTATACCCGCGTGCTCGGTCCCGTTTTTATCGCGATAAAATAAAATAAAGGATCGGTTATGCTCGGTTTTTAACGAAAATATATTTACCATATAACACACTTAAATAATATTTCATTTCTATAAAAATAGTTTTCAAGAAGATGGTTTCGATAAAACTATCTTGTAAAATAATTCCGATCATTTTCGATAATATAATTATTTAATTAACCAATTATTCGAATTAAATTTAAGTTGTGATTCCTAATAAATATTTTAAGTTCACAATCATTAATTTAATATCGTTAAATATTATTTAATTATCTCATCGAAACGCGTTACTCGCGTACGTATTCGTAAAGATCGTCACCTTTGCGAATCCGACGCTCGTATCGTATTTCGATTTGATTTATTATTTATGGAATATCGTTTCAGTATATTATTCTTAATAGTTATATTCGTGTGAATCTTCACCCACGCGAATACATTTATTAAGTTAACATTTCTGAATTAATATTCACGTTTAAGAAAATGTCCGTAACCTCACCATCGCGTAAATAATTCCCATTATTCAATAACTTTAATATTATCATTTCCCAAACCAAAACCCACTAAACCCTAGTCACTGACACATCCATGATAGACCGAAATATGCATATATATAGGGCATATGTAAGGGTCAGTCGCAACTGCCCTAGCCACCGTCCCACCGCTATTTCGATAAACCATGACCATGGGTCCTTGACTACGTTTAGTAACCAGACTCAAATAACTACCAGTTCTAACCCAAATCCAATCTCAGACCATTAATCCATCATCATCAATAATAAATAACTGCGATAAACACTACGGGTCTGTTTAGTTGAATTACAACTAAACTTCCCGTGGTTTGCGCGTATAATAAATTATGAACATGCATACCAGTACAGTGATAATATCAGTAATGAATATCATTAATTCATAATCATTAATAAGTAATAAATCTCCGGTCGTAACAGTACATTCGTACGGATGTACGGACGTACGGACAACCGAAAGTACAGTGATGTTACAGATGTGATTAAAAGCAATATGGCTCAACTTCTGAAATGGAGAGAAGAGGATGTACTGGAAAAGAAATTGATGAATGATAGGATTGCTTCATTGGAGATTTTGATTGAGAAACAAAGTGTTGAACTGGGTGAATTAAAGAAAGAGAATCAAGTGCTGAGGCAAAAGGTTAATGATGTTCAAGTCAAAGATAATCAAGCTAAGGCTACTGATGCTAGTGCTGATCCATTGTATGTTAGCATTGATGATGAGGAAGAAGAAGAGAAGGTAGATTATGAAGACTCAGATGTTGATGAACATCCAAGCTTTAATGCTTTTCATGATGATGATGAAGATGATGATGGTGATTTGACAAGAGTTGGAAGTTCAAGTGGCTTGAATTCCAAAACCGGTGCTATTGTGATTTACAAGCCTTCTAGGATTTCTTTTGGTGTTAATCCTATTTCATCTGTTTCATCTGATAAGGCTAAGGATAATGAAGATGTGGATATTGAAGATTTGACAGAGTTGGAATATCCAAAGCAAGTGATTGATAGTTCATTGCCCACTTTTATGGAGTTGTTCAAACAGAATGCTGATGCACAGTTACAAAGTATGTTTGGTGAAGAGAATGAAGATAGAAATTTGTAGGAAGGAGAGATTGAAGGTAGTTATTCTAGAAAAGATCTAGATGAGCTGTTGGGAGTAAGAGTTAATGATTTACAGAATGCAGATGATTCTGGAAAGATGGTGATTGGAGAATCAGATCAGTCAATTGATTTTGAACAAGATGATCATGTAGATGAGAATTTGTATAATTTTCAAACTTTGAAGAAGATCTTTGATATTGAAGTCCAGAAAAGAGCTCCAAAGACAATCGCTGATCCTATGAAAGAAAAGACTTATATGGATATGTGGAGAGAAAGTCTAGATGAACACAAGTACATCATTGATCACTTAATGATTTTTAAGCAAATGGTTGAAGTATTTGAAGAAAAGGTTCAAGAAGACCAAGAAAGACAATTCTCAAGATTCAAGATTGGATCTAAGTCAAAGATGAGAGGAAGAATTGTAAGCTATGGTTACTTTCACAATATTCCTGGAAGCTTGAAGAATAGAGAATGCTATTTTGTTAAGAGAACTGATGGTTATCAATATTTTGGAAAGGCATTTGACATTATGTCATTACCTTCTTTTGAGTGCATGCAGTTATCAAGACTGAGGATGATAAAGCCTATTCAGACAGAGCAGAATGAAAGATTTGAGAAGACGTTAAAGAAAGAAGCTAAGATTGGCTGGAATTGGTTGGTTCCACAGTTTTCTTTATTGAAAAATAATTCATATGTGTATCCAAAACCAAAAGTTTATTCAAGACCAAGATTGAGAAGAATAGAACAGAATTGGAATCATTATTTCAAGTTTTGGTTCTATGATGAAAGAACATTTGAAGCAGTCATTCTATTAAGAGAAAATGAGAAGTGGAGGGTGATCAGACTGTTGGATCCGGTTTGGTTGGTGAATTGTTCAAAGGAAGATATTGATTTACTTAATGAAGCTGAAATCTTTGCAAGTGAAGGGTTTCATGATATTGGTATTAGCTACAAAGATATGGCTGTTCAATTTCAAACGATAGCTCGAATGTGTTATACTTTGGGAATACACTCTGGATACAAATGGGAGGATGTCAATTACTTGTATGTTGAATTGATGAAGTTGCAGAAAGAGATATATGATAGAGATGCAAAGTTGGAAGCTGAACGACTATCAAAGATTCCAAAGCCAGTTGTCATTCGTGTTGCAGATAATGTTTGTGAAGAAACAAGTGGAGCTCAAGTTGCAAATTAAAGGCAAAGACTTTGAAGATTTTGAAGCAACTATTAAGGGGGAGTTTGTTAGGACATTTTTGTAATAGTTTGCTTTTCAAAATTGTATAAGTTAAATAGGTTTTGCTAAGGTTCGTCTGGCCCACGAACCTAAGCAGGTTCGGCGAACCTAAGTCTTGTGTTGTAAAGGTTCGTCCAGCAAACCTCAAGGTTCTGCTGGCGAACCTAAGGGTTCGGCTGAATGTTATGTATATATGGCATGTTTGTCTATCAGTTTTTCAGTTTTTGTGTGTGAGACAGATCTGTGAGAGAAAGTTTCTCTGTGTGAGAGTTTTGAACTTTGTGTTCAAATTTCATTGTAATCAGATTGCTTTGATCAATTAAATGATGTTTATATAAATGATTGTGTATCTTTGATTCATATAGATCAAATCTAGATTCTGCATAGATTTGATTGTTAATAGAATTCCGTTGATCGATCCAGAAGAATCTACATTATTACTTAATCAGAGGTTGTATTCCGAAACAGTGGTTGTCTTCCGAAACAGTGGTTACCTTCTAAAGGAGGTTCAACTATTATCTTCTGAAGCCAAGGAGATATGCGGTTGTTCTTTGGCGAATCTTCCGCTGTTGAGCTTTAGATGCTGAAGTTCAGTAGTTTTGCTCAAAGAAGAAAAGGTATCTGCGGTAGGTCAATCCGCGGTTTTATTTAGTGGTTTAGCTTCAATGGTTTTGCTCATTAGTCCTTATTTTCCTACACCAAATTTATTGGATGACACATTTATGACATCTTTGCGATTTCAGGATTCCGAGGAGACAAAAAGTATTCTAAGTGGAAAATATTCTAAGTGAAAAGTATTTTAAGTAGAAAGTATTCGAAGTGAAAAGTATTCGAAGTGAAAAGTTTTCTAACTTCACGAATACTATCTAATTCGAAGACTTTCAACTTAGAATACTTTCAACTTCGAGTACTTTTGAGTTAGAATATTTTCAACTTCGAAGTGTTCGCTTTTACCATTTGCTTGCATCTAGATTACTTGAGAGCAACAACTTGAGGCAACAACATACTCAGGCTCTGTAGTGGAGGTGGAAATAGTTGTTTGCTTCTTGCATTTTTATGAGACAAGATGATATCTTAGGTATTGACATCCACCAGTTGTTGACTTCATGTCTAAGTTGCAACCACCAAAATCACTGTCAGAAAAGGCATAAAGATTAAACTCAAAATTCTTAGGATACCATAGACCAAGGTGAGGTTTGTGGGCTAGGTAGCGGAAAATTCTCTAGACATCTATTAGATGAGATGCTTTGGGATTTGCTTGATATCTCACACATTGACATATAGAGAACATAATGGCAGGTCAGCTGGCCGTGAGATACATAACTAAGCCAGTCATGGATATATAGAGATGTTGATCCACATCTTCTCCAACAAGATCAGAAGTCAACATGGGACGTGCAACCATGGGAGTGGAAGCAGGTCTAGCATAGAACTTGGTAAGTATGTCAGTCACATACTTTCCCTAATGAATGAGTATGCCTTTAGAATCTTGTTTCACCTGAAGACCTAAGAAAAAGGTCATCTCCCCCATTGTATTCATCTCAACTTTTAGTTTCATCACTATCTCAGATCCTTACACAGCACTGTGCTTGTGGATCCAAAAATGATATCGTCATCATTCTAGGTCCCTTAGCTGGTAAAGGCACCAACTTGACACAAAAAATCAGAAACAAAGAACTTCTAAATCGTGCGAAATCCAATATAGAAGAAGAAACAAGTGATTTTCATTGAAAAGTCATGAACTTTACAAGGTATTGTTCAATACGTCTAGAACATAATAACTCAGGATTCAAACCTAGACTAGTATACAATACATCTATATATACTACTCTAGAGTAGACGAAAACTAAAGTTCATGAAATATAAAAGTACACGAAAATCACCATTCGGAAACTTTGTCTCTGGTATTTATTTTGTAAGTATGTTGGCTTTTATTAGGCTTTACAAACTCCCCCTAGACTCATAAAATAAATAAATGTGTAGTGTCTTTGAGAAAGATCCAGCTCTGGCATATAGGTTATGAGTGATTGCCAAAGCTACCACCCTTGTAAAAGGTTTGGCCTCCTGATCGTATCCTCTTGCAACTTGGATTGAATTTTGGAATAGAATAGTCATGTCTGTTCTTCCAAACTTTAATAGGTCCATTGGATCCAAAATAAACATTTCTTCTGAGGCTCGAACAATGACAACTCCATAAGTCACTTCAACAAAATACCAGAATTTGAAGTCTTTAAGTGTATTGTTGGCTACTCTCATATGAACTGGAACTGACTTCTCTGTCTTCGGAGGTGGATACTTCACGTAGTTCGATGACTCTAGTTCGTTTGGATCCAATATGTATTAATGCTGGAATCTTCTCCCCTTGACAGGCTTCATCATCGTAAAGTCTTTGCCACACCGGTCTTCTAAGAACTTTGCAAAAGATCAACGTGGTTGTCTTTGGATAGGTTCTGGAACACAATATTGTTTATCCTTCTCAAATCAATCTTGGGCAGAGATGAGAAGTATTCAAGCTTCCTGTTGAACCTCTTGACAACATACAACTGCTTCTTAGCATAATAACTCCAGCAAATAACTCGATACCAGTCGTTGTGGAGGGCATATACTTCTCTAGAGCTGGTAGGGTATAGGTACTAAGGGTCCTCGATATCGTCATCTCTATCAATAGGAATCGAGGTTTGTTGAATAGCCTTGGGAGCTGGTTTCCAGTCCTTCTTCTTGCCAAACCAGCTATCTATCACGTTATCAAAACCGGTAGCCTCGTCTCCTAAAGCATTGATATACTTGTTAGCAAACAAGTACTCTAAGTGAGGATCAGTAGAGACGTTTCCAAGGATGATATCTTCTTGTTCATCTACATTTGATGGTCCCAATGAAGTGGAGGGCATCTGTTCCAGTTCTTCCTCCACAATAGCATCAAAGACCGAATCCATATTGCCGTCTTTAAACATATCGTGAAAACCTTGGTTGGTCATATCATCTGCTATTCCTTGAAAGGTAAGATCATCTGGACGATCCTCAAAGAAATTTTCACCGAATTCATCAACAGTCTTACTAGAAGACCCGTTGCCATTGTTGTCTCCATCTTTATCCTTGTCATCTTTCCGATCATCTTTCTTTTCATCATCTCCTTTGTCATTATTATCATTATCATCATCATCATCATCATCATCATCATCATCATCATCATCTTCATCATCATCATCATCATCATCATCATCATCATCATCATCATCATCATCATCTTTATCATCATCATCAGCATTATCATCTTTCTTATCATCACCATCATCATCCTTATTATCCTCTTCCTTTTCTTTTTCTTCTTGATCATCATTGCTTTTCTTTTCATCTTCCTTAGCATCAAAATTCTTGTTATCTTCATTACGGACTTCAGTGGCTTTTCCTTGCTTCAAATCATGAACATCTTTTAACAAGTATATGATATTTCTTCGTAGAGTCTTGATTTGTCCATCTTTGATCACACTGTCCATTCTTAAGTTCATGATATATTGATCATTTTGGCATATTCTTGTTTCAGTAAGAATACTTTTGTATGAGGGAGATCATGGTCAACAGGCACATACTCAGTCATGTATGCAAAAGATGACACCTTTGAAGATTTGCCTTTGTCAGTTTGTGTGACAACCAGTACTTGACCGTTCGGAAACCATACGGTACGTGTACTTTCATAACCACAATGTGTGATTATTTATATGAATGAAAATTATGTGTATTCTATAACAATTGTGTTGATGTCAATGAGATAGGGAATCATAACATTTCAGGTGAAATGACAAATTATAATGAGTATAGATGACAAAACAGTTCGGTTGTGATCTTATTCAACAGATAACAGGAATCATATAACCAACAGAACAATGTGAAATCAATGAGAACAAAGGAAAAATAGTAAGTCAAGTTGTGTTCGTCAATGAGAATGTTAAATCCAAAACAATAACCTGATATTGTTTTCGAATATTAAATGGACAGTGTGTTTGTGTGGGTGACGATTCGCACAAATATATTTGTTGGTTTAACATTCTGAATTATATCTGAAAAGTAGAAAACCAAATCAGAAAGTAAAGCCATTGTCGTGTTCGTTCGGGTGACGATCCGTACGAATGCGCGCGAAGGTGATACGATCTGACGAAATCATTAAAATAAACGTTTTCGAAATCATAAAAATAATAAAATGAAATTTAAAGTATTTATTAGGAATCTTAACCTAAAAAGATTTAAAAGGAAATCGTTTTATTTAAAACGTGTATTTTAAATTACGTTCCGTAAATGTTACGTAAACGTGAAACCGGGCAACCAGAACGCAAATGAAATGAACCGGGGTATAAAAACCCTCAGTACCTTCTTCCTCCTCATTTATTTCTCCATCTACCACTTTCTCTCTCAATAAATTTTTCCATCTGTCTCTCTAACTTTCTATCTCTAGATTTTGAATACCAAGCTCCTTCAATTCCCAACCAAATCTAGAGTTCTTACTATCAAAACGATCCTTGGAACATTTAGAGCATGAAAGTACAATGGATAGGGCTTGAAAACATAAAAAAACAGAGGTAAAATGGGATTACACTTCGGTTTTCAGGGTTATAAATAAACCTGGATATATGAGTTTGTAACCGGTTTAGAATCGACAAACACCCATAAGATCTGCAAGAAGAAGAGTTTAGGACATATGGAAAAGGATAGATTAAATATTTTGAAGAGTTTGGGATGGCTAGAAGGACCGAGGAGGTAGTATCGATGGATGAATATCATGAACTCCTTAGTATCGACGACCTGCAACTTCACCAACTTTTGGCATCGATACTAATAAGTTCGACGGTCCTATCTTGCTCGAATTTCATCGACACTGTTAGTGTGGACGAGTCCAAGTGGAACCCAAGTGGAAACCGTCAATACTAAGAACCAGGGAGTTCAAACCATCGAGACTAAGCATGCTGTCGACGACAGCCCATCCTTTGAAAATTCTAAGTGATTGTCGAACCTATTCCCATCGATACTATTCCATACTTGTCGATACTAGTAGGCTGATGTTATCCAAGTACTTTAAGCTATAAACCAATCGATTCTAAGCCCTTTCGAAGCTGGTAGATTGGATGGAACATGTAAGGATCGATGAAAGATAAAGATAACTTTGGTTGATACTAGAACCACCGATATTGAAGTCCAACCCATCGATACTAATGTGGCTCAATCGATACTACCTTAGGTCAGTTATTCTAGTGTTATTCACTACAACAAAGCTAACAATTAATCATTTACAATATCAAATAATGAAGTTAAAGGTCTAAGAGCCGATTAGGGTTTTCTATAAGTATTAACCAATTTTAAACAATGCAACTGTAACATGTTAGAAACATTTTCATAACATATCGAATGGTAATGTTTTATAACAAGAACTTGTTTAAGTGTAATTAAATGGTAATAAAAAGTTTTGGTTAAACAAATAGGTAATGTCATGGTTATAAGTTGAAATTGATAAAGGCTTCAATGGTTTCAAGCAAACATTGAGTGTAATGTTTGAGGTCAAGTTTAAAATAGGTAATCAAGAGACATCACAATGTACTAAGATTAACCTAAATTGTTAAGTGTTAGTATATTCCATTTCCAATAATATCTAAGGTTAATAAAAATAACAAAGTAAGAGAACATTAAAGAGTAATAACAAGTTAAACAAACATTAGGGTTGTACTTAACGCAACACCCATACTTAAAATTTATGAACATCAACTAAATCAATAACAGGGCCTTGAATACAACACATATCACAACAATGAGCGCGTGCATTTCTTATTAACAGTCAACCAATTCAACACCAAGGTGAGTTCATATGGGATTATTCAAGTGTTGATAACAATTACTTGAGGATATCATAGCTAATATCATGATAATATAATGTCATGATAACATTAAAGATTTTGAGATATCATTGTGATTGAGATGACAAAGTACTTTTAGTAATGAGATGACAACAATGAGATAATAACATATGTTTATGACAATGACATGATAACATAGCATTACATTTGATTACTAGTAAGACTCCTTGTATTATATCAATGTATTCACATGTTCATTGAGATTCACGTGTATTAAGTCCCTCTATATATCGTTTACCATTTAGTAGAAGAGGCTAAGTCGACGATAACGGAGTGGTACCATAAGTTTGACAAACTTCTGTGAGTGAGGTGTAACCCCCTAATCTACCCACATGTACAACGTGTTTAAAAACAACATCAGATTTAGGTCCTAGAAAAAAAAATGCTCGTACATGTTTGGTGTACAAAACATGTTAACCACTTAAGAATTTCAAAAGTGTATGGTTTAGGGTTTTCAAAATGTATAAAAACATTACGTGTAGCCTAATATGTAATTTATACCAAACCATATGTTTTACAAACGATATTTCGAATCGTTCACAAGTGTTAGTTCATAAGAACTAAGTGAGTTCACCCCATTGATCACCCGAATCAACGCTGTCAATCATACAAAATTTCAGAAAATTTCAGTGTCCAACGCACTGGTTGGGCGCACGATAGGCACACTGCAGAACTTTTTAGTGCACTGATTTCTGATGGGCGCACTGCTTGGGTGAACTGTGGGCGCACTGGGCGCCCATACCTGTATCTTCGCCAGTTTTGACACCCGAAATCGTATTTGATCTTTTCCATACCCCCTAATACATTCTATAACACCATGTGGACATAATAATCAAACTTTAATCACCTTATGATAATCATAATAGTCATAACTGTCACACCTCGAGCACGCGAGACAGATCGAATGTCCCATCGGGCGGAAGGTTCTCGGGGCGTGATATCGTGTGATAATCGGAATGATCAGATCGTATACATCGCATCAACATTTGAGAATAACTAAAGCACAATAATAATTAAACTAGGATTACAAAGTTAAATTACAATTGTCACTGTTTATAATTTAACTATGTAAACCTATCAAAAGAATCATGAGTTTACTATCTTTCAACTGTACAAGATATCAAAAGTGATTCACAATTAGTCAACAAAGTATGCGCTTTCCAAAAGCTACTAGGTCCTCTAACTTGGCATCCTAGTATGCAATCCTAAGCCTTAGCTTAATCTTGTACATCACCTGAGAAGCATGTAAGAAAACAAAGTCAACACAATGGTTGGTGAGTTCATTGAGTTTAGTATTTGAAAATAAGTTTCACAAACTTTTTCGGTAACAACCTTAACCTCATTAATAACCACCTGCCCTATCCAGTTCGGTATACTTATATATAGGGCATACGTAGGGTCAAGCTTACCGCCAGCCCAGCCGCCAGCCCACCACATACAAAACCACATATGACATTGTTGTTAATGATAATTAAGCGTTTTACCTACCATTCAAATCCGTTTCCTTCTTAGTTTCAAGCATTCTGCATAACCAAGTTCACACACACACAATAGCACTTGAAAACCAAGTTTTTAGAGTTTACTTCTATGGACAACTGAATTCCCGGAGGAATTCAATATCAATCCGTAGAAGAAACTAAGCGTGACTTTCAACATCGGTGTTTTCATAAGGGAACCCTCCAAATGACACAAAGTCAACTAGAAGAAACCAGAATCATCCTAGTTACTCGTCACAAAACCATGGACGAATCAAGAAAAACACTGAATGACTAGTATGGCTTGACCAATGTCAAGGCTCGGCGGCCAATAAGTCTGTCTTACAAGATTCTGACAAAGAAGAACATTGTTGACTAGTAGGGCTTGACCAATGTCAAGGCTCGACAGCCAATCAGTCTGTCTTGAGAAGTCCAATAGCTTATAGCATTCAAGTTTATAGCATACAACTTTATAGAATACAAATTTTTAGCATTCCTGTATCATGTTCACATGTTCTTGCTTCACAACCGGAATCCCATTCCGCAAAGCATAAGTGTTTAGCATTTCAAGCATTCCAAGCATTTCAATCATTTCAAGCATTTCAAGCGTAGAAGTTTCTATGAGTTTAAGTATCTGAGCCTTTCAAGAGTATAGTTTACAAAATCATTTCAAAATTATAATATTTAGTTTCAAAAGCATTTAAAGCTTCATAGGTTTAAAGCGTCAAAGTATAAGTGTATAGAATATTAGCATCAAGAATAAGTATAAACACGTTAAGAAACATTTATTTAAAATATTTAAACATGTTCTCAGCCCCGAAGTAAAACAAAATAGTTTGAAAAGAGACAAATGAACTCACCTGTGTTGTAGTATGCCTGTATGACTAAGTATCAGATAAGCGTGCTCTTGTACTTTTTAGATTATGTAGCTTCAATACATGAGTTGATTTATTGTGATTCGTACACTAAGTATCAGATAAGCGTGCTCTTGTACTCAGTGTTCGACTATGTATCCTATGCTTACTAAGCTAAGTATTTCCCACAACCCTTATTCATTAGTTAATAGTAATTAAACCTTATTTGCATAAGGTTTACTAATTAAAGCATTACATTTTAGAAATCATCATTCATAAAACCTTATTAAGTTATAAACAATTTAAGTCTAAAATCTTTTAATTAATTTTAAAATACTTTAAGAAATCAAGTTATGATAATTTTTATAAAACTAAGGTTTCAAGTCATAAAACATTTCATCTTATTGTCAACTATAAGTAGTTTTATGAAAACATATGTTGATTATGTAAGAACTTGAGTTAACACATTCAAGTTAATCACAAGTCCTTTGTTAGCTTCGAGTTATTTCGTTGTTAGTGTTTGCTTTCGAGTTTATAATCAACTAAGATCATTCCATTGAATGATATAAGTTCATTATCCATATTATGAAATCACTAAGAATTGGGTGTTAATCATACAAAATTAACATAATTCCATACTTAGTGTTTTTCCTTGTTTTCTCATGAATCTCCTTTTTGTTCTTTAGCTTCTCTGTACATCATCTATTTTCATCATCTTGTTTCTTGAATATCATTGTTAATTACACTTAGTTTATTAACTTAAAATAGCATTAGTTAATATTTAGAGTATTAGGGTTTTACTTTACACTTGGTTAATCCCTTTTAAACATAACCGGTGTTTAACAACTTTAGGCATGGTTTTGCGTTAATATAATCCAATGTATTACAGTTTTAAACTTGTTAAAACTTAGATTTTACACATTTAAATGTGTCTAGGAAGAATTAGTGTTGATAACCCTCAATATCGATGAAAACACTAAACCGGTTAACACCACAAAACCCTAGTAGTTTAAACCCGATGAACACAGGTTTAAGCGGCTCCCACGACTCAATTTCTAAGTGTTTTGGGTCCATTCAAAGCTTATTGTACTTGGAACATACCAAAATAGTAGTATCGACCATGGTTGCTCAGTATCGATGGCCTAAAAACCCTTAGTGTTGATGATATGCTTCAGCCCCCATCGTGACTGCTAGGTTCGACAACCCCCTGTTCAGAAGTTTCTAACCCATCGATACTATCAGTGTCGACGGGGTTCTATGCCAAAATCGTTGGAGAGGGTTGAACCAAGTAATATCGAAGTGGTTCCATCGAGATTGACCCATCGATTCTGCTAATCTCGACTGATGAAGCTTAAGGGGAAACAGCTCGTTGATACTATTGTTTCTGGGTGTTCTTGGGTCGATATTAACATTTCCAGGTTATAACTTGATTCTAATCAACCCAAAATTCAATCTATGTTGTCCCTTAGCTTCCTATGTCGATTTAGTGCAGGTCTTAGAGGTTTTGAAGGTCGAACTTGAGCTGAAAAGTCCAGATCATTCTAGAAGAAGGGTGAGTAGTGTAAGTTACTGAAAATCAGTGATTTCTCACTCGATTTTACCTCGTTTTCGACGATTCAAAGCTCGGTTTCTTCGTCTCTTCGCTATCTACACGTTTCCATGGTCTTTTTGACAACAAACTTGCCTAATTTAGTGTAGATTTGAGCAAGTTATGGGGGTTTTTAGAGATAGAAAAGTGATGAGAGAGAACCGGAAATGTGGGTGTGGTTGGAGGTTGGTGTGTGAAATAAATAACATTAAATGTCATTTTTACATTTTTATCTTTCGGGTGTGTCCGGGTTCGCTATGTTTCACTCGGTTTCGTGTGAACACGTCGGTTTCGGTGTTCTCGTAACGAAACTTCACGGTCTTTTAAAATAAGGTTTTCTAAATTATTTTAGGTGGTAATTCCTAATAAATTAACTAAATATCTTTTATTTATTTTTAACATTTCAAAAGTGTTTAATTTAAGGTGGTAATTCCTAATAAATTAACTAAATTATTTTAGGTGGTAATTCCGATTTGATTATCTAATTATCAGACATCATTCAGAACGTTAAACCCACATATATACTCGTGTGAATCATCACTCTCACGAATACTCCGTTAGTTTAATGTTCACTTAACAATGTCTCTAATTGTTTTGTTTTAGTCATTCTTGCATACATTTACACATAGTAGATCCTAAAAAAAGATACATAACACCATTTAGTATTGCTAGACATACATCTTACTATTGCATCATAGTTTACACATTTTTTCTGAAATAGTTTCGTAAGCACTTAGCATTAATTGCATATAATAAGTATTACACATAGTTCAGTGCTAAAGTCTACTGTACATTACACTGTTCCGTACTACTATTCGGGCACTGATGTTACAGTCTCCCATTGTTAGAAAAATTTCGTCCCGAAATTTAAGGATCGTTACCAGGTAAGACTTCCTCTGTAAACAATTGAGGATACTTAGATTTCATGTGATCCTCGCGCTCCCAAGGAAACTCAGGCTCACGCTTGGAATTCCATCGAACTTTGACAATTTGAATACGGCTTCGTTCAGTTGTTTAACTTCACGTCCATAATTTCCAACGGTTCCTCGACAAAGTGTAACTGTTCTTCTATCTGTATCTCCTCTATTGGTATCATTAAAGACTCATGTGTTAAGAATTTCTTCAGATTCGAGATGTGAAACATGTCATGAACCGCACTGAGTTCATCAGGTAACCTCAGTCTATACACCACAGGACCAATCCGTTGAACAACCTGGAATGGTCCGACGTATCTTGGTGCAAGTTTTCCTTTCTTCCCAAAACGTACTACACCCTTCCAAGGAGAAACCTTTAACATGACTCATTCTCTTACTTGAAATTCCAACGACTTGCGTCGTTTATTGGCATAGCTTTTCTATCTGCTTCTAGCTGCTTGTAGCCTTTGCTGTATCTGGGCAATCTTATCAGTGGTTTCCTGAATAAGCTCAGGCCCAGTTAATTGATTATCTCCTACCTCGGTCCAACAAATCGTGACCGACATTTCCTGCCATATATAGCCTCGAATGGAGCACATCCGATGCTAGTATGATAGCTGTTGTTATTTCAATCAGTGGCTAATGGGAGTCTCAATTCCCACTGAAATCCAAAACACATGTTCGTAGCATGCCTACTAGGGTTTGTATTGTACGTTCACTTTGACCATCTGTTTGTGGGTGGTAAGCTGTACTAAAGTTTGCGTGTGTCCCTAGAGATTTCTGCAATGATTGCCAAAATCTTGATGTGAATTTGCTATCTCGTTCAGAGATGATAGACAATGGTACACCGTGACGTACCACAATCTCATTGATGTATAATCTTGCTAGTTTATCCATTATGAAAGTTTCACGCATGGGCAAGAAGTGAGCACATTTAGTTAAACGATCAATGATGACCCAAATAGTATCATGACCACTAGAAGTACGGGGCAGCTTGGTAATGATATCATAGCTATTTTTTCCCACTTCCAGAACGGTATCTAAGGTTGTTCCAGTAAACCAGACGGTTTCTAGTGTTCCGCCTTAACCTTCGCTCACGTTAAGCATCGACCAACATACTCGGCTATATCTTTCTTCATCCCCTGCCACCAATAAAATCCCCATAAGTTTTTGTACAATTTATCAGCGCCTGGGTGTACCAAGGACCTAGTCTTGTGCGTTTCATCAAAAATCAGCTTTCTCAATTCATCTACTACAGGAATCCACACACGATCCTTATAGAAGATAATTCCGTAAGATTTTGTTTCGAACTATCGCTCAGCTCCACAATCGAGCTCCTTCTTCAGATTTCCTTGTTCCACTGTTCGTTGTTGAGCCTGCATGATACTGTCTCATAAACTTGTCTACACTGTAACATCAGTGCCCGAATCATACCGGAACAGTGATCTCAACAGTGCCATGAACAGTAATAAGGTATGAACTATACGTATTTCATTTTATGTTATGTTCATATCATAAATCATTATCATTTCATGTTATCAAACATCAGATTCACAATCATTTCAGGGAAACATAATTCATGAACACATGGTTTATCAGTCAGATAATTATCTGGCAATACAGAACCATCATGTGACTATTTGTTAGGATTTTATTATGTATAAACGTATGTGAGGCTTTACAGAACAAAACACACGGATGTTGTTACGTGAATGCTAAGTCGACGGGTTATTCGTATAGGTGACGATCTGTACGAATATATCTGAAAGTTTAACGTTCCGAATGCCATCCGATAATTAGAAAACCATATTGAAAAGTATAGTTATCGTCGTGTTCGTACGGGTGACGATTCGAACGAATACGCGCGACGACTGTACGATTCGATTTTAAACAGTAATTAAATATTTCTGAAAATTTTAAAATAAAAAGAAGATATTTAGTTAATTTACTAGGAATAACCACCTAAAATAATTTTTCAAGTTCTTGTTTTAAATCCGAGTCGTTTCGTTTCGAAAACCACGAGAAACCGACGTCCTTCGCGAAACCGAACGAGACCGAACCTACCTGGGTATTTTGAACCATTTAAGGAGGTCATTTAATGTTACAACCACCACCACCTCTCACTTTTCATCCACAATTTCGTTTTACTCTCTCTCTAAAATCTCTCTCACTAACTTCTCTCTAAGATTTCTTGGTTGTTTCTCATCGGATTCGCGAGTTCTTGGCGTCAAAACGACCACCGCATCACGTTGATCACGAAAGTACAAGGGATCAAAGATTTTATCCACCGTTTTTGAGGTAAATCTCTGGTTCCATTTTGGTTTTGGTGTATATCACGATCCCTTTTAAATTGTTGTTGTTTTAAACGACCTAGGCACTTAGTAACATTGAGATGAACTAGGTAAACGATTGGGAATATTTAGAAGCAACTTGCAAGACCTATAACTCGAGGATGATGAGGAAGATCAGCCATGGTTGACTGGTTCACGAACAAGAAGGTGCAGGTAGCCGAACCTAGATGGGTGGCCGAACCCTCGAAGTGGCGAACCTGTACACCCAGGTCTAAAAGGGGCGAACTTTGGGTCTGCGAACGCTTGGCCGAACCTGGAAGCTTCTCAAATGGCCGAACCTGTGCATGGCTGCGAACCTTCAAGACAGCCGAAGCTTACCTTGGTCGAACCCTCGAACGAACCTCGCACAGGCCGAACCTACATGTGACACGAACCATGTGTATAGGCGAAACTGAGGGAAACGAACCATGTGAAGTGAACCTATGCTGCCCCCGAATCCATTAACCATGAACCCTAATTAGCCGAACCCTGGACCACTTAAACTCTGGATGGCAGCGAACCTAGGATTCATCTTCTGAACTAGCCGAACGTCATGTGTAAAACCATCTGGGCAGCGAACCTACCTTTCTGTCATCACCTTTAGGGCTATGATTGAAACATTGTGCCGTTGGGACTTGAACTTGGTCGTTTAGGGTTTGGAATTAGGTGTAACCATTCATGCATACATATTCTAAATATGGTCATCATTTTTCATAATGACTGCAAATTTGTGTGTACGGGAAAGGTGCTTAACCCATGATTAGAAACTAGTGTGTGAGCATGAGAGGCATACTAAGGCCCATTTTAAATATAAAGTGTAATTAGGGTGCTCATGGGTTAGGATTTCTATAACAAGATCTTTCTTTAAAACACCTTAACAACTCAACATGGGTTGTTAATATCTATTGAGTTATCTTGGCACTTGGAAAATTCTTATGAAATCGTGTAAATCAAAAGAAAAGTGTAAAGGTTGGCTGTTGATTTAAATATTTACACTAAAACCTTTGGAAATTCATGAGACGTATAATTAACCCGGTTGAGTTAATTGAAATATCTACACCGAGTTATTCAAAGGCTTTGACTAATGATAGCTCGGGGATCAAATTCTAGTTATGGGCTCGAAGTGGGCCCAATGGGCTTAACCCAAGCTCATCATGTAGAAACTTCACTTTTCTTAAAGGAATTATGTTTTAATAAAAGAAAAGGACTTATAAACTTTATTGAAATAGAATAAATGATTTTGACTTAATATTTAATCTAAAGTAAATAAAAGTATAAACGTTTTAGTTAAGAACTTGTAATGATAAATTGTGGGATATGGGTTATTAATGGGTACTAAGTAGACTAGTAGATAGAGTTTTAGAAGTTCATTAGTCACATAGGACACTTAGTTGCACACCGAGACCAAGACCCTAAATACAACAACTATTACACATACTTATCGTATTTGAATTCTCTTAAAACAACTCAGGAACCGAAGATGTCGCACCCCGAGAAATCCCGTCCCTTCCGGGGCGCGAGCGGCGGCAGATTTTCAGGATCGCAGTCTCCGGTCACACAACATGCGAGACCTATATGTCTAGTTTCATACATACGTCCAATAACTTGGATAAAACAGTTTGTAAAATCAGAGTTGCGGAAGTAAAATATAAGTTAACAAAACAGTTTAACATTCATTGGTAGCGGAAGCGTAAATTTAAAACGGTTTTCAAACTGTTAAGTAACAATAGTTGCGGAAACGATTAAAGTCGTTTAACATTACACAACACATCAAATGATAATCAATGATTAGTAAACTACGACACTTAAATAGATGCATGCGACTCCTGCCTAGCATCCTATTCCTTGTACGCGTGCCTTAGTTTCCTGAGAAAACATGCGAGAAAAAGGTCAACACAAAGGTTGGTGAGAGCACAGGTTTGTAATCAGCAGTAAACATTCAAATGTTTAAAGTAAGTGTAAGCATGTCTACTTTTCAGTACAATGCAATATCAATTGATAGCTAGTCAATATGTCTTATATCATATGCGGGTTCACAACCGAAGCTAACATGCTGCCTCCCGCCATATCCATCCGAGATATGGCAAATGTTGTTTGGTCAATTATGCACTGTTCCGACCTCCAGTCGGGGTGGCCATACGGCTCGCAACAGTGGGGCTTGTCAGGCCTAAATAGTACTATTCAGAATTACCACGCTAAGCGCAACGCGCTATTAACGGTTCGAGGTGTGTTTAATGAGGACTTATCATTTTTGTGGATGAATGCCACACATATGCATATACGATATAGCATGTACAAAAGAAACCAAAAGTGCGTAAGTTGTTCAAAAGTAGTTTGTATGCAATGTTTTCTCCCCCAAAGGTAGAAAATGTAAAAAGAGGCCGTGAACTCACCTGTTACAGCAGTCCCGCTGTGTATGTGTTCGCGTCTGCGAATGCTAGCACCTGCAAGTATGAACCTATAACCATATAGGTGTAAGTATGTGTTTTGTGGTGTGTTGTATCCCATACAACTCCAAGTGTCGGTGTGCTCAACCGAGTGTGTGTGTTGACTTGTGTTGTCTCGACGAATCGTTGGTGACACGATTGTTGTGTTTACGTGCCTCAATGCACATAAGACACCAAAATGCATCCTATGACTCTAATCACATAAGTTACCATTTTTAGAAAGTTTCCAATTTAGGAAAGTGTGGTTATGAAATCCCATTTCATAAAACTAATAAATTCCAATATGTTTATAAAATCATGTTTTATCATTTAAAACGCATCGTCGGCGCATAAATCATCATCTACGCCGTTTTGCCCAAATAAAGTTTCCTTATTTGGAAAGTATCCATTTAAAACTCATTTTCACAAATCAAGGTTTCCAATATGCTTAGAAATCAATTCTAAACATATTTCAACAATCAAAGTTCATCAAAAGCCTTTAAAACATCAAGAGCCCTTTTTTGATTTTATAAAGTTTCCATTTTTAGTAAGTTTCTATAAAACCATGATTTTGACAAAGTCAATTATCCCAATGTGTTTCTAAACACTCAAATCTACATTTAACAACATCTAGACATGTCTAACATGTCTAGATCATTACCGATCCAAGACTTGCACATAAAAGTTTCCTTTTATGGTAAGTTTGTCCAAATCATCACTAAATCGACCAATAACTCAATCAAACTCAAATCTAACATCATTAAACACTAAAATCAGTAAATCTATGATATCTAAACAACAAATCACCAACAATATCGTGTACAATAACCGTATGGAGTTGCATGTGGGTTTTTAGCCCTTGCATGTGTGATCTATCAACTAATAAACAAGTAAAACTACCTTTGATGCTAGGATTCGGGTTATAACAGGTGCAACAGGTCCTAGAAATGGATGGGGATGGTTCTTCAATGTGTTGATGGCCTTCTAGAACTGTTATGATGCTCCAATGGCTTCAAATCACCAAGGATAGTTTCCTATAGTGTCAACCAAAGATTGTGGCTGATTTTTAGAGTTTTGGGTCGAGGATTGACGAAGAGAGTCGGAGAAAATGAAAGAAAATCGGACTGAAATGAATGGAGTTGAGTGTTATAAAAATTCTGATCTGCATGGCCTTCGCGTACCGCGAAGGCCGATCAAAAATCATCGCCGCGTATCGCGATGGGATTCGGGAGTCTCGATTCCCGATTTGTGCCGCGTACCGCGAAGCCTTTCGCCAGGGGATCTCCGCGTACCGCGACGGGTCCATTTTCATTGTTTTTCGGTTTCGTTGATACGATTTCGCTCGTACTCGATTTCTAACGCTTATTCTAAACATCTAATACATGTTTAACATATAATCACAAAGTAGCACATAAGTTTGATTGATCACCAACGTTCGTGAGACTCGTGTGTGTTTCGATAATTCCTCGAATTATCTTTGATAGTTTGTGTTCGTGTGTAACGAAGTGTTTGCACGCTTGATTAATCCTAATCAACGTGTAATGCACAATTCAATAACTCCTCGAATTATTGTCTTGTGTTAGTGTTGTGTTTGCCACACTTGGTTTCCAAAACCAATGTGCAATGTAATGTACGATTCGATAGTTCCTCGAACTATCGTTTCGTAGTCGTTTGTGTTCAACTCATCTAATTAAACATAATTAAATGAAATGCAACAAGTATGAATGTGAAATGTAAAGAAAGTAAGAGTTGCAATTTACCTGTAATTGCCGGGTGTCACATCATCCCCTTGTTGAAAGAAATTTCGTCCCGAAATTTGGTTGTTGTTGGTAGTGTTTGAGAAACAAGAGTGTTTGAGAAACAAAAATTTTCTGGTTGTCACATCATCCCCTTGTTGAAAGGAATTTCGTCCCGAAATTTACTTGTTGGTGTCGGCGTTCGACGTTGACTGTTTGAAGAGATGGGGATATTTGCGCATCATCTGATCTTCACGCTCCCACGTGAATTCAGGTCCGCGTTTCGAGTTCCATCGAACTTTGACAATAGGAATCTTACTCTGTTTTTAGTTGTTTGACCTCACGGTCCATGATTTCCACCGGCTCTTCCACGAACCGTAGTTGTTAATCCACCTGGATCTCATCCAGTGGAACTACAAGTGTCTCATCTGATAAACATTTCTTCAGAATCGAGACATGAAATACATTGTGAACTCCGTCGAGTTCGGCTGGTAAGTTGAGTTGGTATGCCACTGGGCCAATCCTTTTCAGGATTTCGAAGGGTCCAATGTATCGGGGGTTCAGTTTGCCTCGTTTACCAAAACGAATGACGCCTTTCCATGGTGAGACTTTCAGAAGGACTTTGTCTCCTACCTGAAATTCTAAAGGTTTTCGGCGTTTGTCAACATAGCTCTTTTGACGATCGCGAGCTGCTGCCATGCGGTTTCTGATTTGTACGATCTTTTCTGTCATTTCATGCACAAGTTCTGGGCCAGTGAGCTGACTGTCGCCCACTTCCGCCCAGCAGATGGGTGATCGGCATTTCCTGCCATAGAGTGCCTCAAAAGGCACTGCCTTGATACTGGTGTGGTAGCTGTTGTTGTAGGAAAACTCCACCAACGGCAGGTGAGTTTCCCAGCTGTTACCAAAGTCTACTACGCACGCTCGTAGCATATCTTCAAGGGTTTGTATTGTGCGTTCACTCTGGCCATCAGTTTGTGGGTGGTATACTGTACTCATATCCAACCGTGTGCCAAGTGACTTTTGTAATGATCTCTAGAAGTTAGAAGTGAATCTGGCGTCTCGATCTGAAATGATGGAGGTTGGCACTCCATGTCGCGAGACTAC
Source organism: Mikania micrantha (assembly GCA_009363875.1). Classification (NCBI taxonomy): domain Eukaryota; kingdom Viridiplantae; phylum Streptophyta; class Magnoliopsida; order Asterales; family Asteraceae; genus Mikania; species Mikania micrantha. The sequence continues at coordinate 11,812,652 of CM018694.1, read as the reverse complement.
TTCCTTAACATAGATTCTGGCTAGTTTTTCCATTTTGTCGTTTTCCTTTATCGCAAGGAAATGTGCTGACTTGGTCAGTCGATCCACAATTACCCAAATAGTGTCACATCCACTAGGTGTTCGGGGTAATTTGGTAATGAAATCCATGGAGATTTGTTCCCACTTCCACATAGGGATCTCAGGTTGTGTGAGTAATCCAGAGGGTTTCTGGTACTCGATCTTGACTTTGGCACAAGTCAAACATTTGCCTACGTAGGTGGCGATGTCGGCTTTCATGTGTGGCCACCAGTAAAGTACCTTCAGATCGTGATACATCTTATCAGATCCTGGGTGAATGGAATACCGGGATTTATGAGCCTCGTCCATCACAAGGTCTCGTAGGTTCCCGTAATGTGGAACCCAGACGCGTTCCATGAAATACTGTAAGCCATCGGCTTTTTCCGTAAGTTGTTGTTCCATTCCCCTTAGTGATTCAGCCGCTAAGTTTTCAGGTTTCAGTGCCTCCACCTGGGCATTACGTATCTGTTCAGGGAGATTGGGAAGGATTGTGAGCTGTAAAGCTCGTACCCTCTTGGGTTTCGAAGTGTTTTTCCGGCTTAGAGCATCGGCCACCACATTGGCCTTCCCCGGGTGATACTTGATAGGACACTCGTAGTCGTTTAGGAGTTCGAGCCAGCGACGCTGTCGCATGTTCAGTTCCTTTTGCTCGAATATGTGTTGGAGACTCTTATGATCAGTGTATATCGTGAACTTTGTTCCGTACAGGTAGTGTCTTTAGATCTTGAGCGCAAATACCACGGCTCCAAGTTCCAAGTCGTGGGTGGTGTAGTTCTTCTCGTGGACCTTCAGTTGTCGAGAAGCATATGCGATCACCTTTTCTCGCTGGATTAGCACGCAGCCGAGTCCTTGTATTGAGGCATCGCAATATACTACGAAGTCATCCATTCCATCAAGAAGAGATAGGATAGGTGCACTACAGAGCTTCTGCTTGAGAAGTTGGAAAGCAGCTTCTTGCTTTTCAGTCCAGAGATATTTCATGTCCTTATGGGTTAAGGCTGTAAGGGGTTGGGCTATCTTTGAAAATCCTTCAATAAATCGCCGATAATAGCCTGCCAATCCTAGGAATTGTCGCACCTCAGTCGGGGTCTTTGGTGCTTCCCAGTTCTTGATCGCCTCTATCTTAGATTTATCAACATGAATCCCTTGTTCATTGACAACATGACCTAAGAATTGGACTTCTCGAATCCAGAAGTCACACTTTGAGAGTTTAGCGTACAGCTTCTCTTTCCGGAGTAGTTCAAGAGCCAATTGCAGATGCTCTTTGTGTTCTTCCTGGGTTTTGGAGTAGATGAGAATATCATCTATAAAGACAATGATAAACTTGTCGAGGTATGGTTTGCACACTCTATTCATGAGATCCATGAATACTGCGGGTGCGTTTGTCAGCCCAAACGGCATAACCAAAAACTCATAATGGCCATACCGAGTGCGGAAAGTAGTCCTGGGTATATCTTCCTCCTGAATTCTCAACTGATGGTACCCAGATCGCAGATCGATCTTAGAGTAGTAACTTGACCCTTGCAGTTGATCGAACAAATCGTCAATGCGAGGTAAGGGGCAACGGTTCTTGTTCGTTACTTTGTTCAATTCCTGATAGTCAATGCACATACGGAAGGTGCCATCCTTCTTCTTTACGAACAAGACCGGAGCTCCCCAGGGTGAGAAGCTTGGTCTAATGAAACCTTTGTCCAACAGCTCTTGCAGTTGATTGGACAATTCCTGCATCTCCGAAGGTGCAAGTCGATAAGGTGCTCGTGCGATAGGAGCTGCTCCTGGCACAAGGTCTATGCGGAATTCCACTTGTCGAGGTGGTGGAAGTCCTGGTAGATCCTCAGGGAATACGTCGGGATAGTCGCATACGACTGGGATGTCTTCTATTCTTTTCTCCTCTTCAGTCTTGTTGGTGATAAGCGCCAGAATGGCTGTGTATCCCTTTCGTAAGCATTTGTGAGCTTTGATGCACGAGACAATGTTCAGAGGAGTGTCACTCCTTTCGCCTTTGATGTCTAGAGTTTCTCCGCCAGGGAGAGGTATACGCACAACCTTGTCGTGGCAAATGATTTCAGCCTGGTTTTCGGACAACCAATCCATGCCCACTACAACATCAAAACTGCCTAGTGTAACCGGCATGAGGTCGATCTTAAATTTATGGCCTGCTAGCTCTAAAGTGCATTCTTTAAGAATGTGCTTAGTCACAATCAATTTACCATCAGCTAGCTCTACTGTATATTCAACATCTAAGGGTGTTGGGGTAATAGTAAGTATCTCACTAAAATCCTTAGATATAAAGCTTTTCTCAGCTCCAGTATCAAACAATACAGAAGCATAATTATCGTCCAAGAGATACGTACCGGTTGCAAGGTTGGGATCCCTCCTGGCCTCCTTGGCCCCAATCACGAAGGCTCGTCCCCTCGTGCCATTGTTCCCATTGTTGTTCGGTTGGTTGTTGCTGCTTTTCAGATGCGGGCAATCCTTCTTGAAGTGACCTCGTTTCCCACATTCGAAGCAACCCTTCGGTGCTTCCAGCTGTTGTTGTTGTTGGGGTTGTGGGGTCTTTGCAAGTAGTTCACCCCTGCAGTCTTTAGCTGCATGTCCCCGTTTTCCACAGCGCTGGCATTGAAAGCGGCCACACTGACCTTGCGCATGGTGGAAGTTGCACTTGTGACATTTAGGGTGTTTCCCAGCATAACCTCCTTCGTTCTGGGTGGTTGGGATGGGTGGGGCATAAGCTTGGGTTGATCCAAACTTACGTTGCTGCGGTGGTGGTTGAAGAGTGGAAGTCTTGTTCAGGGTGTCATCCCATTTTCGTTTGCCCTTTTCGTTAGTTGTGGTCACAGCACCACGAGGTGGCAAGAGTCCTTGTGCGACAGCTGAATCGGTGAGCTTGTGAGTTAGTCGCACTGTTTGTTGCATGGTGATGGGGTCAGCAGAAAGTACCATGCCCTGAATTTGAGGTGGTAGTCCCTCAATGTACTTCTCTATGTGTTTGAAAGTGGGGTTGCCATTTCCGGGCATAGGTTGCCAACTCATACGATCGAGCTGTGTAAGCCTCGACCTCGGAACCAACCATCTTGTGGTTCCAAAACTCAGTCTCAAGTTTCTGCACCTCACCACGAGGGCAGTACTCGCGGTTCAACATTTGCTTAAAGTTATCCCATGCGTGCAAGTATCGCAATACTAAGCACTAAGTGTTGTGTGGAGACTAGTGGTTATAGACTAAGTTCACTAAATGCAAACCTAATTCGCAATAACCGGAGGTCTCTGATACCAATCTGTCGCACCCCGAGAAATCCCGTCCCTTCCGGGGCGCGAGCGGCGGCAGATTGTCAGGATCGCAGTCTCCGGTCACACAACATGCGAGACCTATATGTCTAGTTTCATACATACGTCCAATAACTTGGATAAAACAGTTTGTAAAATCAGAGTTGCGGAAGTAAAATATAAGTTAACAAAACAGTTTAACATTCATTGGTAGCGGAAGCGTAAATTTAAAACGGTTTTCAAATGTTAAGTAACAATAGTCGCGGAAACGATTAAAGTCGTTTAACATTACACAACACATCAAATGATAATCAATGATTAGTAAACTACGACACTTAAATAGATGCATGCGACTCCAGCCTAGCATCCTATTCCTTGTACGCGTGCCTCAGTTTCCTGAGAAAACATGCGAGAAAAAGGTCAACACAAAGGTTGGTGAGAGCACAGGTTTGTAATCAGCAGTAAACATTCAAATGTTTAAAGTAAGTGTAAGCAGGTCTACTTTTCAGTACAATGCAATATCAATTGATAGCTAGTCAATATGTTTTATATCATATGTGGGTTCGCAACCGAAGCTAACATGCTGCCTCCCGCCATATCCATCCAAGATATGGCAAATGTTGTTTGGTCAATTATGCACTGTTCCAACCTCCAGTCGGGGTGGCCATACGGCTCACAATAGTGGGGCTTGTCAGGCCCAAATAGTTCGAGGTGTGTTTAATGAGGACTTATCAGTTTTGTGGATGAATGCCACACATATGCATATACGATATTAGCATGTACAAAAGAAACCAAAAATGTGTAAGTTGTTCAAAAGTAGTTTGTATGCAATGTTTTCTCCCCCAAAGGTAGAAAATCTAAAAAGGGGCCGTGAACTCACCTGTTACAGCAGTCCCGGGGTGTATGTGTTCGCGTCTGCGAATGCTAGCACCTGCTAGTATGCACCTATAACCGTATAGGTGTAAGTATGTGTTTTGTGGTGAGTTGTATCCCATACAACTCCAAGTGTCGGTGTGCTCAACCGAGTGTGTGTGTTGACTTGTGTTGTCTCGACGAATCGTTGGTGACACGATTGTTGTGTTTACGTGCCTCAATGCACATAAGACACCAAAATGCATCCTATGACTCTAATCACATAAGTTACCATTTTTAGAAAGTTTCCAATTTAGGAAAGTGTGGTTATGAAATCCCATTTCAGAAAATTAATAAATTCCAATATGTTTATAAAATCATGTTTTATCATTTAAAACGCATCGTCGGCGCATAAATCATCATATACGCCGTTTTGCCCAAATAAAGTTTCCTTATTTGGAAAGTATCCGTTTAAAACTCATTTTCACAAATCAAGGTTTCCAATATGCTTAGAAATCAATTCTAAACATATTTCAACAATCAAAGTTCATCAAAAGCCTTTAAAACATCAAAAGCCCTCTTTTGATTTTATAAAGTTTCCATTTTTAGTAAGTTTCTATAAACCATGATTTTGACAAAATCAATTATCCCAATGTGTTTCTAAACACCCAAATCTACATTTAACAACATCTAGACATGTCTAACATGTCTAGATCATTACCGATCCAAGACTTGCACATAAAAGTTTCCTTTTATGGTAAGTTTGTCCAAATCATCACTAAATCGACCAATAACTCAATCAAACTCAAATCTAACATCATTAAACACTAAAATCAGTAAATCTATGATATCTAAACAACAAATCACCAACAATATCGTGTACAATAACCGTATGGAGTTGCATGTGGGTTTTTAGCCCTTGCATGTGCGATCTATCAACCAACAAACAAGTAAAACTACCTTTGATGCTAGGATTCGGGTTATAACAGGTGCAACAGGTCCTGGAAATGGATGGGGATGATTCTTCAATGTGTTGATGGCCTTCAAGAACTCTTATGATGCTCCAATGGCTTCAAATCACCAAGGATAGCTTCCTATAGTGTCAACCAAAGATTGTGGCTGATTTTTAGAGTTTTGGGTCGAGGATTGACGAAGAGAGTCAGAGAAAATGAAAGAAAATCGGACTGAAATGAATGGAGTTGAGTGTTATAAAAATTCTGATCTGCATGGCCTTCGCGTACCGCGAAGGCCGATCAAAAATCATCGTCGCGTATCGCGATGGGATTCGGGAGTCTCGACTCCCGATTTGTGCCGCGTACCACGAAGCCTTACACCAGGGGATCTCCGCGTACCGCGACGGGTCCATTTTCATTGTTTTTCGGTTTCGTTGATACGATTTCGCTCGTACTCGATTTCTAACGCTTATTCTAAACATCTAATACATGTTTAACATATAATCACAAAGTAGCACATAAGTTTGATTGATCTCCAACATTCGTGAGACTCGTGTGTGTTTCGATATTTCCTCGAATTATCTTTGATAGTTTGTGTTCGTGTGTAACGAAGTGTTTGCACACTTGATTAATCCTAATCAACGTGTAATGCACAATTCAATAACTCCTCGAATTATTGTCTTGTGTTAGTGTTGTGTTTGCCACACTTGGTTTCCAAAACCAATGTGCAATGCAATGTACGATTCGTTAGTTCCTCGAACTATCGTTTCGTAGTCGTTTGTGTTCAACTCATCTAATTAAACATAATTAAATGAAATGCAACAAGTATGAATGTGAAATGTAAAGAAAGTAAGAGTTACAATTTACCTGAAATTGCCGGGTGTCACAGAAGAAACCTAGTATACAACATCGAGCGCACATTTTTGTGGTAATTCAATACGAAGCAACACAGGTGAGTTTATTGCCCCTTTTCTAAACATTTTTGTTTTCAAACACGGGGCTGAGAAGCATGCGTAAACCTTTTTATTTAAACTGTTTTACGTAAATGCTTTTACTTATTATATGCTTTATATATGTTTGTTAATACTCCTAGACTCCTGTCTAGGAAATTGCTATGCAGAATTAACTAACAAGTTAATTAATTTCTCTTATGAGTAATACTTTAATTCTAAACTCTAAACAAACCCTTAGTCCATAGAGTTCTAATTCAAGAAACTAAATCCAAAGTGAAATCAAAAGAACTAAAGCTAAGGATCAAATGCCATGGAATCTAATCCAGTGGGTGATCAGTAAACTAAGGATCCTAATCGATAATCTACAATCATTGTGGAAATCATGGAATTCTAAAAATCAAAATCAAAAATCAAGAGAATCAAGGAGATCATAACCGTGTGTGAATCTTGGAAATAATGAAATCATCAAGATCTAATGAAATCATTAATTGCTTAAGTTAAAGTGGATGTCAGTTGTATGTAAATCAAGACCACGTGTAATACATGGAAATTCCCGTCACAGTAGTAGACTCTTGTAGTCAAGCTACATGGGCATAACTTAAACTATCAAACGAAATCAAGAGAATCAAGGAGATCAAGAATCAAAGGATATCCTTAAAGTCCTGACGCATACAGTAGGCCAAAGGGTCAAGCTGATATGGGCAAATCATGAAAGTCCTGAAGCATACAGGTAGACTTCTTGTGGGTCATGCCTGATATGGGCCACGTGTGAGAGGGTACAACTTGGACAACCACCAATAACTAAGTCTTATTGATTGAGTCAAACAATGCCGAATCATCATGTCTTAGTTGTATTTAAATGATTAGTTATTAATTTAATTAACCACTTAATATTATATCTCTCAAACGTTTTGAGAAATCATGAGGACTTGGTGAACCCAGGAAATAAGAGGTATTTCAATTTGTGGAAATCAAATGTTAACATGGAATTGGGGAGATAGGTAAGACGCTTAATTATCATTAACAACAACGTCCTATGTGACTTAGTATGTGATGGGATGGCGTCTGGGCAGGTGTAGGCTCGACCCTTTCGTATGCCCTATACATAAGCATACCGAGTTGGATGATACATGTGATGTTAATGAGGTTAAGGTTGTTACCGAAGAGATGGGTAAATGCTAATGTACACATGTTTTTAGACTTTTAAACGAAATGTTTGAGGCTAGACTGGGAATGAAACTGGATGATAGGTAAAATGCTTAACTATTATTAACAACAATGTCCTATGTGGCTTAGTATGTGGTGGGATGGCGTCTGGGGCGGGTTGTAGGCTCGACACTTTCGTATGCCCTATACATAAGCATACCGAGTTGGATGATACATGTGATGTTAATGAGGTTAAGGTTGTTATCTAAAAAGGGATTTGCAAAAGCTATTTTTAAACAAATAAACTATATGAACTCACCAACCATTGTGTTGACTTTGTTTTCTTTCATGCTTTCTCAGGTGATGTACATGATCAACCATTTCAAAAGCTATTTTTCAACAAATAAACTATATGAACTCACCAACCAGTTAGAGGACCTAGTAGTTTTTGGGAAGCACATACTTTGTTGACTACTGTGAATCAGTTTTGATATCTTGTACGGTTACCAGATAGTAAACTCATGATTCATTTGTAAGATTTACTTGGTTAAATTATCATACGTTGACAATTGTAATTTAACTCTGTAAATTCTAGTTGAATGTCATTGTGCTTTAGTTATTCTTAACATTGATGCTATGTAAACAATCTGATCATCATGATTATCACTCACATCGCGCCCCGAGAACCTTCCGCCCGACTGGAAAGTGGATCCAGCCCGCTGGCTCGAGATGTGACATATAGTGTAGGAAAAACCATTTAAATGACCTATATTCTCTATAACCTTGAGCTCTGATACCAATCTATCACATCCCAAGCCGACGGGCCGGATCGAATGTCCTGTCGGGTGGAAGGTTCTCGGGGCGCGATATCGCGTGATAATCTGAATGATCAGATCGTATGCATAGCATCAACATTTGATAATAACTAAAGCAAAATAAAAATTAAACTAGGATTACAAAGTAAATTACAATTGTCACTGTTTGATAATTTAATGAAGTAAACCTATCAAAAGAATCATGAGTTTACTATCTTGTAACTTTAAAAGATATCAAAAGTGATTCACAGTTAGTCAACAAAGTATGTGCTTTCCCAAGATACTATGTCCTCTAACTAGGCATCCTAGTATGCAATCCTGAGCCTTAGCTTAATCCTGTACATCCCTAAGAAACATGTAAGAAAACAAAGTCAACATAATGGTTGGTGAGTTCATAGAGTTTAGCATTTGAAAATAAGTTTCATAAACCTTTTTGGTAAAAACCTAACCTCATTAATAACCACCTGCCCTATCCAGTTCGCCAGCCAGCCGCCAGCCCCACCACATACTAAACCACATATGACATTGTGTTATTGATAATTAAGCGTTTCACCTACCATTCAAATCATTTCCATCATAGTTTCAAGCATTCTTCATAACCAAGTTCAACACACACACATAGCATTTGAAAACCAAGTTTTTAGTGTTTACTTCTATGGACAACTGAATACCCGGAGGAATTCATTATCAATCCGTAAAAGAAACTAAGTGTGACTTTCAACATCGTTTTTTTGATAAGGGAACACTCCAAATGACAAAAAGTCAACTAGAATAACCAGAATCATCCTAGTCGCTCATCACAAAACCATACATGAATCAAGAGAACACTGAATGACTAGTAGGCTTGACCAATGTTAAGGCTAGGTGGCCAATCAGTCTGTCTTATAAGATTCTGACAACAAAGAACACTGATGACTAGTAGGGCTTGACCAATGTCAAGGCTCAGTGGCCAATCAGTCTGTCTTACGAAGTCCAATAGCTTATAGCATACAAGTTTATAGCATACAAATGTTTAGCATTCCTGTATCATGTGCACATATACTTGCTTCACAACCAGAATCCCATTCCGCATAGCATAAGTGTTTAGCATTTCAAACATTTCAATCATTTCAAGCATAGAAGTTTCTGTGAGTTTAAGTATCTGAGATTTTCAAGAGTATAGTTTACACAAGCATTTCAGAATTATAGCATTTAGTTTCAAAAGCATTTAAAGCATCATAGGTTTAAGCGTTAAAGTATAAGTGTATAGAATATTCACATTAAGAATAAGGATAAAAACGTTAAGAAACGTTTATTTAATATGTTTAAACATGTTTCTCAGTCCCCAAGTAAAACAAAATAGTTAGAAAAGGGACAAATGAACTCACCTGTTTTGTAGTATGCCTATATGACTAAGTATCAGATAAGAGCGCTCTCGTACTTTGTAGATTTGGTAGCTTCAATACCTGAGTAGATTTTCTGTGATTCGACACGATAAGTATTTATAATTGACGTAGATAGGGTTTGGTCTCGATGTGCGACTATGTGTCCTATGCTTACTAATGAGTTACTAGAATTTATCTAAGTATTCTAAGCTAAGTATTTCCCACAACCCATATTCATTAGTTAATAGTAATTAAACCTTATTTGCATAAGGTTTACTAATTAAAGCATTACATTTTAGAAATCATCATTTATAAAACCTTATTAAGTTATAAACAATTTAAGTCTAAAATCTTTTAATTAATTTTAAAATACTTTAAGAAATTCAAGTTATGATAATTTTTATAAAACTAAGGTTTCAAGTCATAAAACATTTTATCTTATTGTAAACTATAAGTAGTTTTATGAAAACATATGTTGATCATGTAAGAACTTGAGTTAACCCATTCAAGTTATCACAAGTCTTATTACTTCTTCTAGTTATTTCGTTAGTAGTGTTTGCTTTTAGAGTTGATAATTAACTAAGATCATTCCATTTTGAATGATCTAAGTTCATTATCCATATTATGAAATCACTAAGAATTGGGTGTTAATCAAAGAAGATTAACATAATTCCCGTACTTAGTGTTTTTTCTTGTTTTCTCATGAATCTCCTTTTTGTCTTTAGCTTCTTTGTACATCATAGGCTTTTCATCATGTTGTTTCTTGAATATCATTGTTAATTACACTTCGTTTTACTAAGTTAAACATCATTAGTGAATATTTAAGTATTAGGGTTTTAGTTTACACTTGGATAATCCCTTTTAAACATAATCGTTTTTAACAACTTTAGGCATGGTTTTGCGTTAATATAATCCAATGATGCTTCTAGTTTTAAACTTGTTAAAACTTAGAGTTTATATATTTAATGTTTCTAGGAAGACTTAGTGTTGATAACCCTCAATATCGATGGAAACACTAAACCGTTAACACCACAAAACCCTACTACTAGCTTCAACCCGATGAACACAGGTTTAAGCAACACCCACGACTCAATTTCTAAGTGTTTTGGATCCATTCCAAAATTATTGTACTTGGACCATACCAAAATAATAGTATCGTCCATGGTTGCTCAGTATCGATGGCCTAAAAACCCTTTGTGTTGATGATATGCTTCAGCCCCCATCGAGACTGCTAGGTTCGACAACCCCCTATTCAAAAGTTTCTAACCCATCGATACTATCGGTATCGATGGGGTTCTTTCCAAAAATCGTTGGAGAGGGTCAACCCTAGTAATATCGAAGTGGTTCCATCGAGATTGACCAATCGATTCTGCTAATCTCGACTGATGAAGCTTGAGGGGAAACAGCTCGTCAATACTATGGTTTCTAGGTGTTCTTTGGTCGATATTAACATTTCCAGGTTATAACTGGATTCTAATCAACCCCAATTCAATCTATGTTGTCCCTTAGCTTCCAATGTCAATTTAGTGTAGGTCTTAGAGGTTTTGAAGGTCGAACTTGAGTTGAAAAGTCCGGATCGTTCGAGAAGAAGGGTGAATGGTATAAGTTACTGAAAATCAGTGAATTCTCACTCGATTTTACCTCGTTTTTTGACTATTCAAAGCTCGGTTTCTTCGTCTCTTCCTGATCTACACATTCCCACGGTCGTTTTGACACCAAACTTGCCCAATATGGTGAATATTTGAAGCAAGTTATGGGGGGTTGTTAGAGAGAGAAAAGTGATGAGAGAGAGAACCGGAAATGTGGGTGTGGTAGGGGTTGGGTGTAGTACAAATAAATGACATTTAATGTCATTTTTACATTTTTATCGGGTGTGTCCCTGTTTGTTCGATTTCGCTCGGTTTCGTGTGGAACGCGTCGGTTTCGATTTTCTCGTAACGAAACGTTATGGTCTTATAAAATAAGGTTTTCTAATTTATTTTAGGTGGTAATTTCTAATAAATTAACTAAATATCTTTTAATTATTTTTAACATTTCAAAAATGTTTAATTTAACTGTTTAATCGAATTGTACGGTTTTCAAGCGTATTTGTTCGGATCGTCACCCGTACGAACACGACGATAATTGTACTTTCCGATTTGATTATCTAATTATCATACATCATTCAGAACGTTAAACCCACAGATATACTCGTGCGAATCATCACTCACACGAATACTCCGTTAGTTTAATGTTCACTTAACACGTCTGTAATTGTTTTGTTTTAGTCGTTCTCGCATATGTATACACATAGTAAATCCTAAAGTAACATACACAGAACAATTTAGTGTTGCCAGACATACATCTGACTGTTGCATCATAGTTTACACAGTGTTCCTGAAATAGTATTTCATATAATAACATTCACAAAGTTCAGTGCCAACTCTATTGTACATTAAACTGTTTCTCACTACTCTGTTCAGAACAACAAAGAAATTTTTATTACACCAAAGATTTCTCAGTTAAGCAAATCACACCATTTGTGATTTACTAAACTTAATTTCACCAATTTAGAATATTCACACACCTTGTGAATAATCCAATTTCATGATCACACCACTTGTGATTCGACAGGCTTCGGAAATAAAATATCGATCTCTGAAAGCCTTTTCCTTCCCCCTTTTACTAAACTTAATTTCACCAATTTAGAATATTCACACACCTTGTGAATAATCCAATTTCATGATCACACCACTTGTGATTCAAACTGTTAGTACCCTGATAGCATCAGCATCAGATGTTGAACTTATGACTAACGATTGAAGAAGTATTGTTGATTTTAAGTGATTTTTTATGTTATTGTGTTTGTTTTAGTTTAATGTTATTTTTTGTTTGTTTTTTTATGTTTGAAAAATGACTAAGTGTTGATCCATTGTTACTAATAGTATCGATGGTATCAGCATCGATACTATTATTATCGACATAAGGCTTAGTCTCGATACTAATAGTATCGACAGATTGCCTTAAATAGGCTATGTTCGAAACAATTAGGATCGATTGCAGAATTCTGATTAACTGAAATTTGTAATATTTTCTCTTGATAGTATGTACCGAATTCTACAAGATTAATACAAGAAGAAAAGATTTAATTATCTTTTGTTCGATCTTGTTCATCTAATTCTTCTCTTATTTTTGTTCAAACATAATACGATGGATTCCGCACATTGTGTTATGTTATACCAGATCATTAGATTCTAACCATGGACCTACAAGTGGTATAAGAGCATTTTGCTCGGTTGTGATCTTGGTAGAACAAAATTTTGAAGATTTTCATGATTTTTGGTGATTTTCGTGATTTTGAAGACTTCTTGATGATAGTTTGGTCAATTTCATTCATCAAATTATGATTACTCATTGAAGATTAGTTGCCGAACTTGAAAACTTGTCAAAAATCGAAATTTTTGATTTCAAGATTGTTAGTATCGACAATAACAGTTTCTCTGATCTGTTTGTCATCGATATTACTAGTTTCGAAAGTATTCCATCGAGATTAATAGTATCGATAACACTTTCATCGGTATTAATAGTATCGATAACTTAGTATCATCGATAATGATAATATCGACATATCAGCTTTTGAATTTTTCTAAGTGTTGATAACTGCAACAAAATATCTTCAAATGGCCAATATTTCATCATTATATGCCTTGTTATCTGATAATGAAGCTGGTACAATGACCTAGCCACCAAAGCTGAATTTAATTAAGTGAGTACTCATCGTGGAGTGCTCGATTTGAATCTTTTGTGTCCATAGTCAATCCAGTATGATGATACCATTAATTGAAGGATATGAGCGACCACAACTTAATGAGGTTGATAAAAATGTTTCACGTTTAACTAAGGATGAAAAGAAACTTTATGACTTGGAAAAGAAAGCCTATACTTTGCTCACCATGGCACTTCCTGAAGAGATTATTCAGTCTTTTAAATCACACAAAGATCTAAGGCATTGTGGGATGCTTTAGCAAAGAGATGTGAAGGAAGTGATCAGCTCAAAAGAAGTAAAAGAACACTTCTTAAGAAAGAGGTTGAAGTATTCAAATATTTAGACAATGAGATTTTGAGGAACTGGCGACAAGATACACATTGTTATTGAGTGAGCATAACAATTTGGATTATGAGGTTTCATTGGAAGAGAAAATGATAAACTTATAGATGCACTTCCATCCTCATGGGAAACATATGTTATGTTCATAAGAGAGAATACTGATTTAGAGATTACAGAACTTGATGTTCTAATTCTAAACATCAATCATTTAATCTTGATATGCAAAAGAGAAAGGCTGGAAATATTTTCAACTCAAAATCTAGGCTTATATATGAAGTCCATTGCAGCTCCTACAACTTCTTCAAATTCAGATGCTTTTCTATCCAATACTAGTGATGGTGAGATATCTGCTGTTGTTGATGATTTAACTGAAGTATTGTTTTGCTTCTTCATCCTACAAGAGAAAACATCAAACACTAGATCCAAGGAAATGAATGTGAAGGTATCTCAAAAGCATCTGTAACATCAGTGACGGAACCGTACCGGAACAGTGATCTTAAACAGTAACGTGAACAGTAAATAGTACAAACCATATACATTTCAGTGCAATTCCTATTCATATCATTTGTCATTATCATTTTGTGTTATCAAACAACAAGTTCAGAAACATTTAACAGAAACAAAGTTCAGAACTATGGTTCTTGAGTCAGACATCATCTGGCAACACAGAACCATCATGTGATTACTTGTTAGGATTTATCATGTATAAACGTATGTGAGGCTTTACAGAACAAAACACACGGGTATTGTTATGTGAATGCTAAATTGACAGGTTATTTCGTATAGGTGACGATCTGTACGAATAAATCTGAAGGTTTAACGTTCTGAATAATATCCATAATTAGAAAACAATATTGAAAAGTATAGTTATCGTCGTGTTCGTACTAGTGACAATTCGAATGAATACACGCGACGACCGTACGATTCGATTTAAACGCTTAATTAAATATTCTGAAATTTGAAAATAAACAAAGATAATTAGTTAATTTATTAGGAATCACAAGTAAATAAATTTTATAAATTCTATTCTTAACCGTGTCATTTCGTGATAAAAAACGCGAGGAAAAACATTTTACGCGAACCGATCGAGACCGAACATCGGGTATCGGTGATACATTAAATGAGAACATTTAATGCATCACCAACCATCACCAACTCACTTTCTTGACCCAAATTCGTCTCTCTCTCTCTCCCTAGCTCTCTCTCACTAGAAATTCAACCTTCTCTCTAAGATTTGGAGCCCATTTCTAGTCGGATTCGAGCATAGTTGGTGTCAAAACGTTCCTCTTGCTGCGTAGATCAAGGAAGTACAAGAAGTTTGAGCTTTATATCCGTAGAATTTGAGGTAAATCCCGTTTTATTTCGGTTTTACTGAGAAACACGAACCCTTTGAGTTATTGTTGTTCTAGTCAACATTGAACGCTTAGAAACACGTAGATAAGTACACATAAATGACTGGGAAGTTGTAGAAACTGATTTGTAACAGATTGGGTTGAAAAATGAAGAAAACAATGCAGCTTCATGAAGAAAATTCGATCAGCCGAACCTTTGGTACAGGTCGCCGAACCTGTAACCTGATGGCCGAACCTGTCGGTTGTGACCAAAGCCAGAGTCGAACCTGTCATCATGATGGCCGAACCTAGCAGGCCGAACCTTGCATGCCACGAACCTGTACCAGCCGAACCCTAAGGTGACGAACCTGAATCACGAACCTCTGATCGACGAACCTTCTCTATAGCCGAACCTTGATCCACGAACCTATTTGCAACGAACCTCGATGAGCAAACCCTGGAGGTTCGCCGAACTTACTGTGTCAACTGAACTTCAAAG